>JANTOP010088040.1:0-20272 GCA_027564815.1 Symmerus nobilis
AATTAAATTATATTCTTTTATTTATGTGAAAACACAAATCTTTTGTTTCCCTATTAATTATGTAAAAAAAATCCCGGGAAATCCCGGGATACGAACAATTTTCCGTCGGGATCCCGGGAAACCGAAATATCGAAAATGAGAACCCCTAGTCGATATACATTTTATTATATCTTTATCCAGACGTTTCATAGATATTTATTCAGGAATTTGCTGGAGGAATCATAATTGCCTAAAATCACTTTTAAAAAGTAAATCTGATCTGAGCCAGGACTGTGATTTTTTATGATAAAAATGACAACTTGTCGAATTTCCGATTTTTGGGCAAAAATCGCAGGTTTTTCCATTTTTTAAAAGTTTTCAATCCGGTCTTCCTGCCAGTGGTTAAAAGAAATATTCCGAACCCCGTTGTTTCCACAGCTAGAGGTCTGAAATTTCAATCAAAAGGATTTTCTGGGATTTTTATTTATAATTTTTCCCATCTCGATTGTATCCAACATTTTTCGACTTTTTTCAAACGTAATTTACCCGAATTTTTTTTTATCCTCCCCCAAATCGTCCCAGACTTTCCTGATTTTATAAAATGTTGTTTACAATATTTCTACGGCTCGGCTAAACTATCTAAACTAACTCTTTGTAAGATCCTTATTTTTTCAGTCCTAAAATCTATTTTCTATCCGGATTACGGTCCGAAACGGTCTTTAACGAAATTTCAAATTTTCCAAAAAAAAAAAGAAAACTTTAAAAATCTCGGAAGCTCATTGGAAGCTTAAAATTAAAATATCATTTTATATAATTTGGATTCGAATTTTTATCCGATTCATTAAATTTACCTGAAATATGGAAATTTTGCAGTAAGCTAATCCAAACTTTTCAAGACGCAACGAAAGCTCTACGCTTCCTTAAGCTTTCGAACTTAATTTTTACATAAAAAAATCTATTTTCTATTCGGTTAATGACCCTTTAGAAAAACTTCACCTTTATCCAAAAAGAAGCTTTAAAAAGCTTATTTAAAGCTTAAAATTAAAATATTATTTTATATTAGGCGCGTTATTTAAAAATTCCCGATGAAACGTTCTTTATTGGTTCCAATAATTTAGATATTGTATACAAAAAAAAAAATACTACTTCTCTAGAAAAACTCTACATATACATAAATAGGTGGGTTAACGTTGTATTTTTTTTTATATGGAAATTATTTAAACCCATATATTGAATTGAAAATGTGACTGTTACTAAAGATAAAATCGATTATGACCATGGAGAAAACCAGTATAAGTTTGTATAATTTCTTTATAATCATGTGTGAGTGATTATTGCTTAATTATTGAGTATTATTGTGCTTAGGTCTGAGCTCGTGCGTCGTGCCTTCAGCGCCCCAATTAGCCTGGAGCCCTCGGGCAATGCCCGACCTCGCACCCCCTAAAGGCCGGCGCTGATCGGGATTTTTTAAAAAACGAACCTATTAGGAGTTCTCTCCCGGAATTTCCCGTTCCCGATTTCCCGGGAAATCTACAAAAATATCTATTCCCGATTTCCCGAGAAAAAAATTCAATTCCCGGGATTATTTTAAACATTTATCATCATACTATAACTGGAAAATAAATATTTCAAAACTACTTGCTTTATTTAAATATATTAAACAAAGTACCCATTGACTTTCTTGTTTTCGTGATTATGCAGGTGCGCAATACAAATTTTTTTAAAAATCAAAGCGTTTGCGAATCTTCACTGTTTATATTTTAAGAAATATTTTATTTGAAGCCAGTGGAAAATTAACAACAAATTTGAAGATGCTCTTAGATGCTCTCCTTTGCATTAAACCAATTTCAGTGGAAAGTGAAAGAGTATGTTCGACTGCTGGCCTTTTTGTCACCAAAATTAGGACACGACTCAACAACAATTCAGTTAACGCGCTAGTTTGTCTCAGAACTTAGTTTAGGACTCTTCTGATAAATACCTTTTTTTTTGTTCTATTAGTAATTAAGTTTTTTGTTTTAATGAAAAAAGAAATGAATATTTTAATTGTTTTTTTAAATTAACAAATTTTTTTAATTAGTATATATTAAAACCCGGTTTTCCCGGGAATCCCGGGAATATCTTCGAAATATTCTCGATTCCCGGGATTCATTATCTGCCGGAAATGAGAAACCCTAGTACCTATTATATAACTTAGAATCCAATTTGTATTGGATATTATCTATAGAGATATTGAGATAAAAGTTGATAGCGATTGGTTTAAAACTCGTCATAGATAACGAAATAAATTGATATTGTTGTTAAAGCTAATGTATTTGGGAAATTTCTATACAGATTTTCACATATTTCAATGCACATAGATTTTTCCAGCCTTAACAAGGGTACGAAAAATAAATTTCGTGATATTATGACAAAATGTAATTAACATAGATAATTCACCATACTGGGGCTCGATCGGAAGAACTTAATATACATAAATACATAAATATGTTTGTAAATTTTTTATTTTAAAACTTATTATATTTTTGAAATATTTACCATCAAACAAACGTAATAATTTGATATAATTAAAATATTTCCGCAAATTTTAATGCAACCTCTTTTTTTTACAAATTTTTATACATGAATAAATCGAACATTTCTGATAATTAAATAAATCAAATATTGAAATTAAATATTCATAAAATTAATAAAATTATTGTTGATATTTAACAAACGCTCTTATTAGTATCCCTTCAAAAATTGAATACGCGTTGATTTTTGGCCATAAAATCAAGTTTAACAGACAAAACATCCTTTCAAAATAAATGCTGATTATGCTATATTGAATTGTGTCGTATACTCTACTCACTCCTTTATAAAATAAAAAAAAAGTCCTTTTTCTTTGATTAATTTAAATTTTCTTTCTTCTTGATTATTTTCGTACAATTTTAGATGGATGATGATTGTTTGCTCAAATTGCGTATAAAAATCTGGGGTGAAAAACACCTTCCATTTAATGACTAAGAAATGATTACAATTCTCATCAGGTTTTACAATCTTTCCCATATTATTTCTTTACATTTTCCGAAATCAACTTGGGGTTTCTTTTTTTCTCTCTATATATTCTTTTATTGTGAAAATAATGGAATTAAATTCGAAGCATTCAATTGTTATAAATAAAAAATAAAATCCTTCCGACGAAGTCGGTGCGTACTCATAATTAAATGTACACAATACCGGGGAAAATTAATTAAAAATGTTCAACCTTCCATTTACCTGTAAATATCCTTCATCGCAGTATGTTGCATTCACCAGGGTGCCAACTTTAAACTTCTTGAAACGTAATCGTAACACATAGTCCTTTGGTGCACCACGAAAACTACGAAAGCGATACCAACATGTCATTGGACGATTACGATTTTGATTTGTTAATTCTGGTGATGCTACATCCTCGTATATATCTATCGTTTTATTGCAATGATCTTTGTACGTATCGGATGCACCTCCTGTTAGGAAGATATTTTTATATTAAATAAAATCATTTTGTCGTCTAGAAGACTTGTGAAAATTTACAGGCAAATGTTGATTTAATAACTGAAACATGTTTGTTGTTGAGAAAATCCCTTGGGAAATGGGGCAAACTATATCGCAGGAAATGTATGAATTTTCCTTTATTACAGAACAAAACCTTAAATAAAATTGTTTAATAATCTGAATAGAGTTCAACTATTTTCCATTCGATATTATACAAATAACTGAATTAATTATATATCAGTATTATATATCAAAGTCCTTGAATTATTAATTTTATTTACTCTGTTTATAAATAATTTTACATTATTCAGGATATAAATCGAAATTTTCCATTTAAAATTTAATGAAAATATCAATTAATTTGCGCCCGCTAAATAGAAAACCACTGAATATGTGGTCACATAAATGAATAATATATATTGATTATCTATTCATAAATGTTGGATATTATGGACATTATCCAACCAAATAGTGAATTAAATTTATTATTCATATCCGCTCAATTCATTCTAATCCCTCAAACCCAGACAATATATTTGACTAAAATTAATTATGTATATTTTTGGGGAATTTCTGCTAAATGTATGATTATGGTCAACCTAAAAATTGTTATATAATTATCAAATATTACAGGGTGCTTTAGATTTTTACAGGGTCTTTGTATTACCCGTCTTTTTTACCAGAAATTGTCCGACACATCATAAGAACAGGGAATCAGACAAAAAACTATTAGCGCTTTAGTCAATATCTAGATTTTTATTCTACGTATAGAGAGTGAGAATAATTAAAAATTTTAAATAAAATACTGTGATATCCCGCATTGTACATAAAAGCATAATCTGCTAAATAAATATGTCAACAATTCGATTAAATTTGAATTTGAATTGGTTACTATCTAATGGGTATAATGGTTCAGAAATTGGAAAAGATTTGGATGATGGGAGTGGCAAAGCAGAGGAATGGGTTGCGCAGATATAGAGAGCGGCCAGTTTATAAAGTTTGAATTATTTTATAAAATTCGAATTATTCTATGAAAATCGGAAAATTTCAGAAAAGTCTGGAAACTCCAATAAAATGGACAATTTTGAATAGAAATCAAAAATTGAACAAAAATTCCAAATATACATGAAAATCAGAAAATTTCTTAAAATATCTAAATTTATATAACAATCAGGAAATTTAATGATAAATGCTATAGGAAACAATCTAAATTTGCTACAATATTTTGAAACATTCCTCCAAATGACTATAGACTTGTACTGCAAGAATTTCAAGATAACTTATGCCCAAATTCAAGATTTATATACATCAGTTCTGCTAAAGTAGGCCTGCTATTCAATAAAGGCTAAGACCAAACCAAAACCAAACCATTTCTCTCTCTTTCTCTTTGTAGCATCTAAATACAGTTTCATTATTCCTTCCTCGCTTGTGTTTTGGTAATACCCGGTTAGTTTTTCTAAGAGGAGTTAAACTATTTCTAATTTAGCACTTATTTGTTCCGCGCAACGCCGCCATGAGAAATTAAAAAAAAGGTTGATTTTGTGTGTGCGTGTGTGATTTTGTTTTGGTTTTGGCTTTTATTTGAAGGGTAGGCTTTAAAGATTTTTAATCTGATGAAAAATCAGCGGTTATCGAAAGTGTAACGCCAAAAAGCAAATCGATGGTATTGAATGCAAATTGTATGATTTGGAAGAATAGTGAAGCCTGCTCAATTATAGGTAACCAAAAATTGAATGTGCGGCAAAAACCACGAAATGTAAATCGATACAAAATCGAATATGGGATATATAATAAGCAAAAATATGATGGTCATCATGAGGATCATTAGGCAGGAGTAAAAACATATTTGAAGGGTACAGTAACATCAGAATAAATATTCATCGTATGAGTCCTAATAACTATTGGGGTATCGAAATAGTATTGGAAATTTGTTCACAATTTATCAAAAGAGGTCATGTTGATCTATAGGCATGCAATCTGAAAACGACGGATAGTTTAAATTTATTTTAAATTACCAAACCCACATTACCAAATTTTTGTTTCTCTGGCATTTGAAAACAAAAAGGGCAGAAGAAGTAGCTTATACGATAACTTAATGGACATATTTTGAATTATTGGTGCGCAGCACCATGTTTACTTCATAGTGATAATGGCAGAGAATTTGTATATGCTGTATTCACTAACTTTAGCAGATATGTTTGAGGCTAAAATTGTTCATGGAAAACCACGACATCTAAGAGTCAAGGAGCAGCGGAAAGAGTGATCTAAGATGCATGTGAAAGGCTACGATTTGTACAAAAATGATGATGAATGATGAAACAAAGTCGATTCTATCTTAGAAGTATTCGAAGAACTCCTTATGAGACTGTTTTTTTGGAGTATCAATGATTAATGACCTTAAAGATATACTGAAAGTTCAGGTTGAACGAAATAAAACTAAGGATAAAGATCACATAAGAGGAGATGGTAACTGCGATGGAATTTCTGAACAGTTAAAAAAAGAGCTGAAATATGGAATAGTAGGGGATGTTGATGAAAACTCAAGAATCATTGTAGAGATCGACAATATTGGTTAAGGGGGTTATTTTCTCAACCATTTTCTACACAAAAAATCTGATTTTTCTAGAAAACTACTGGGCCGATTTTTCTAAAATTATGTACACAAACGTCCTAAATTCTTACGTCCAAAGTCAGCATTTATGGAATAGGGCTTAAATAAACATTTCTCGATAAGAAAAGTGTTTAATATCGATGTTTTGACATCTTTTATAGTTTTGAAGAAAAGTGTACCTTAACTTGAAAAGTGAGTTTTTCAGGAGAGCCAACAAAGTAGCAAGTTTGTTTTTCTTCTTCGTTCATTTTCATTGATTCGTTTGTCGACATACTCTATTTTGCACTCAATTTTGAGGCGATTCCGGTTATCCTAAAAATATGGAGAATATGTCGATCTGCTCAGAAATGAGTTTAGCATGATAAAACGAAATTAGCAAAAAAAAATTGATTTCTTTTCCTTGAGGTAGTGACCCCCTTAAATTTTCCATCGACGACGCTTATCTTATAATAACTTTTTTGGCTCCAAATCTGAGTAGATTGCTATCTACGAATTTTATTTTATGTTGTCGCAGTAAACTAGATAACCGGACGACTTTAATCGAGAAAAATAGAACTGGAAGTGAACATTAAAAAGGCACGACGTTAAGCTTCAGCACAACGAAGTTTCCTCCGGTTACTATTGGCATAAATCTAGAAATATTATTGCTAGAGCCAGGTCTCAAGAAGATGGCTTTTATTAACTAGGTACTGCTAATAGCATTCTGGAGGATACTAGAAATTAGTTTCAGGTTATAGAAATATTTTATTTTTAATTTAATATTCTGATGTATACGCGAAATTCTCTCTTACAGTTGTCATCTTCAATGAGACAGATTGCTGCAAAGGAAACCAGGTCAAAACAAGGCTTTATAAAATGTGATTGCAAGATACAATGTCAAAATAAAAATGCAAATGTGTTTCATGCATTGTCAAATGTACCAGTAAGTGCCATTGTAGTTCCTCTTGCTGCAATAAATAGATAATATTAAGCCTTTATTTTCATTTCAGGTTTGAGGATTTCTATAATACAAAATCAGCAAAATATTTAATCGGAATGGTCATACATATGCCGAAATATCTTTAAGTTCGGCATTTCAGCAAAAGCGAAATGATCTGTTTGCAGTCCACCTTACACAAATACTGAAATAGAACATTTTTTAGCAATTGATTATTGGACTTTGCTCATATAGCTAAATGAGTATTTATTTCGGCGAATGGGCGAATTCGGCATATGAGTCTAATATATGATATATATTCTGAGATATAGAATTAAAAAGCTCAAAATTTTAAATTAAATAATATTATAAAGAAAACGAAGTATAATGGCAGAATATTTATTTATTTAAATTATTATACGACATAAAATTCTTCGTATTTTCCACCGTCTGCTATTTTGAACTTGTAGGTACTCGATTCCTCCAATTCCGATTTGGTTTATCTAAAAATTCATTGAAAAATAAATTTTAATTCAATCCTTTATCATCCTGTTAGATCATATCTTCCCGAAACATTTGCTTCAATCTCTTGAAGAATCAAAATAGTATTTTGCTTTATTAGCTGATATGATTTAAGTTTAATTTACAATAAGACCACATAATGGTACAAAATTTAAAAATAAAATGAATTTATAACGAACTGTTTTAGGTTCCTGTAAAATTGTTGCAGTACCTTAATTTATCTTTGCAGAATTAATTGAATGTAATAAATGGCGATATCAATAATTTAATATTCGGTTAATTCGACAGAAACAGGAACGAATAACGAACGAAGGAGGAACGAAGTTTATAAGAAAAATCAAGATTAAGTCAGTTATACATTACTTATTTCAGCCAAATTAAATGAACTTTTCTTAATAAAATTTGGAATTAAAAAATCTCCGGCGATTTACAAACGGATTAATAACTGGGGAATAATCAATTTAATCTTGCCGAGACTTGGCCCCGAATTTCTTAATTTTTCCGGTAATTTTCCCAATAATTCTCTCCATAAATTGGATTATTTACCGAATCATTTTGATTTTTCTCGCATTTAACTTTCCCTAATTTTATTGACTTTCCCTAATTCTTTCAATTATTTCTAAATTTTTATTATTAAATTTTAAATGATTATATTAAATATCAAGAATTTTCCTCAGGACATGGAAAATCTGATTACGCAGAATTGTTGTCGAATAATCAAATGATCAAATTAAATTCTCAAAATTAAAAAAAATCAACGCCTGAATTTTGAAATAACGATCCTTAAGAAATGAGAACCGTTCGCAAAATCTTTGATTTTGCTTGTAATTGGTTAATAAATTTTCCAAGAATTTTCCTCAGAACGTAGAAAATCTAATTACGAAGAATTGTTCTTAAATAATCAAGCGCATAAATTAAATTCTCAAGATTCTTAAAAAATTAACCACCATTTTTGGTAGGGGTGAAATATCGATTTTTAAGAAATGAGAACCTCTCGCAAAATCGAAGATTTTGCTTGTGATTAATTATTGAATTTTCTAAGAATTTTCTTGGGGAAATGGAAAATCTAATTATGAAGAATTGTTCTCAAATAATCAAATGAATAAATTAAATTAACGAAATTTAAAACAAATCAACCCCTGAATTTTGGTAAGGAGTGAAATGTCCGTTCACGAATTCGAAATAACCACGAAATATCCACGTTTTCTCGTGATTTCAATTTGGATGAATTTATAGATGATTTTCCATTCAATTTTCAAGATATTCCTTGATTTACCAAACAAATCTTTCAATTTCAAGGTTTTTCTCAATTTTTATAATTTTCAAATTTCACTTGCAAGAAAATTTCGCAAAATTTCATTCATAAAATTCAATTGAATTCCAAAATATCAATTTTCATGAAAACAAAATATTTTCTTATAATTCTCATGAATTTGGGAACCATTTAGTAGATAAACTGAATTTCCCAGAAATTTTCTCCGAAATATCAAGAATCTAAAAGCGCAAATAATTCCAAAATTATGAACCCCTAAATTTTGACGGGAGATTTGCGCCAAACTTTGATTTTCTACTTTGATCCGTACTACGATAATTTCCGAAATTTTGTGAAATACAATATTTCAAGGAAAACCATTTTGCACAACAATCAAAAAGTAGTACATGTAACTTAAAGATAAACGGAAAAGTTTCTCTTCCGCATTGGAGGATTTGTGAGATTTTAAAATATTCAGGGAACTTTTCCGACATATATGTAATTTAATGATTTTTAGAATTTGTTATTTTGGGGATATGTACCAAATTTACCAATTAGTTAATCGTGTTTTCTCCAAAAGAACTGTTCTATTTTTAAAGACTTACGTTAAGATGTATGAATTCCAAAATCTAAAAAGGATATCCAATTTAATATTGGTATTAACGAGGCCTTCATACACACGTATTGTAGAACATTTACAAAATACAAATTATAACCGAGGAAAAGAAAATGTTTCCTTTTCTTTACACTTCTATTAAGTATTCTCTTCCAATTGAAAAAATTTCTGAATTCAAATAATAATCTATAAATGTATCGCTTAATTCCCAGGAACGTATACATTCGATAGATTACATTTTAAAATAAAGCTCACGTCACGAATAAAATTTTATATGTAAATTTGATCTTTACGTGTTTACGAGACCCATGTTCCTATTTATGTCTTAAACCATTAAAATGTAGTCGTATTTCAATTATTATAAAAACAATTTCAAAAATATATGCTTTTGAAAAGTTTTTATTTTTTTAAAATATAATATGCAATGCATACATGAAAGTTTTACAGTTTTACCTATAAAACTATATCATATTACAATGTAGACGTCGACTATTTAGAGAGGAAAAAATAATAATAATGAAAAAAAGTGTGTAAACTTTTAAATATGTGGTGCAAACCATACCTCCTGGTAATTTCATATTTTCTCCATCTCGTAATTTATACAGAAAATGTCATTTGCATAAAATTTATGGTTGAAGAAGTGTACGGAAAAAATATAAAATATCCCGAAAAGTTTTTATAAAGTTGTCAAGTCTTTATTTATTCAGTTATCAGAAACGAAACATTATAAATTCCTTGCAAAAACCACAAGATCGGAAAAGTATTAACATTATTTTTCGAAGGTGTAGTTTCACAACTTGACGTACTATTGTTATAAGAAACCATAAGAAAAGTTGTTGGATTTTGATCTGTAGAAATGTTTTTCTTTCAGATTCTGCTGACTTAATATACCATCTCAACGGATTCTTCTTTTTTTTTGTCAATTCAGGGAATATGCATTGAACTTTGTATTGAACGTGAGGTCGGAGTTTCGAAAGAAAAGAAATAAAAAGTTTAAAGACTTGCCGAAAGTATCAGATGAACTTGTATGGTAGAATATGTAATCAAAATTTTGAATTACATTTGAAAGGATTCGATGAATTGCATTATACAAGAAACAGAAGCTTTTGAACATTTTCTCTTAATTATCTATAATTGTATTGTAATATGAATAATATGTATCTAATTATTTCAAATTATATTCTCTGTTAGCTAATTTCATATAAGGAAAGTATGGAATTTTAATTTAGAATATTCTCATTATTGAGAAATCATTTTAATTATTTTATTGGTTCATAAGATTTTCAAATTTTCAAAGAAAAGATTTTCAAAAATTACAGTGAATGAAAAAACGGTATGCAAAAGCTTAAAATAACGAAATAAAATCACCCATTTCTATTAAATTCGTATAATATTTTGTATGGGTATTCCATTAAAATATTTTGCAATTAATTACCTGGAGCTATTATTCTAGAATAATTGAGTATTGTGTTGTTGATTGCAAAAAGCGTTAAATGTAACAGCCATAGCAACGGATATTTAATAAAATGTTAAGGTAGGTAAATTACCTTGCAAATATTATTTAAAAAAGGTAACTCTACTTATTTACAGGGAGCTGTAATACGGGATGTTCAGTTAAAATGTATTCGTTACCTAGGAGCTTTAAGAACGGTGAAGTTTGGAAGATAAATCAACGTATTCAGGTCCAATTTATATTTAATTCCATAACCAAACTTGAGAGTTTTGTACCTTTTTCCGGCGAATTTTCGGAAAAGGACTGGTCGATAAAAATCTAGAGCCCAGGTGCTAATACTGATGGAAAAAATTGAATAGGAATTCGTCGAAAAAATCGCTATATCGAGATATCGAGGCATAGTTACTTAATATTTTTGATTTACATGAATAAATCAAATGATTTAAATCAAAAAACTCTGAAATTATCTCAAAATCGGTAAAAATACACAAACATAATCCCTTTCCGAAAAAATTCCTGAGATGGATAGTAGGAAGTTACAGAAATTCTATGAAGAAACAAAGCTATCGTAGAAATATTAAAATTTATCATAATGCAAGGTATTTGTGCCTAGAGATGCAAAGTTTAGTTACTTTTCGGATCCGAGTACTCGGATCCATTTAACAATAAGTACTCGTTACATTGTATTAGGTACCGGTACCTATATGCACAGTTGCTACTTTATTCTACATGTCAATGTACACACGATATTTTATATCGGTAGATAGAGTAGTCGGATCTGTTGACCTTGGTATTGTCGGTTAGTACATTTTATTTGGTACCGAGAACTCAAAGATATAGACAACATAAACAAATGTTTGCCTTATGTACGCGAAACTTCTTTATTCTTACATGTGTATATATTATAATTACTTATTTCGGATTCGTTTCTTATTCGATTATATACTTCGCTTCGTACCCATAAAGCAAAGTACATAAAATCAATACAACACAAAAATATGGGTAGTGGGAAAATATGAGAGCGAAACCAACAAAATAGAGTAGAATAAAACTAACGAGTATTTCTAGAAATGAATACTCGTTACTTTCGGATCCTAAAAGTAACGAGTATAATGTACCTAGTACTCGAATCTTTTGCATCTCTATTTGTGCCAAATTTATTTCGGCAAAATTTTCTAATTAAATTTCTCTACTAACATATTTATTTCGACGCGTTTATTTATGCAAATTTGAATTTGAAATTATTTTTTTTTAATTATTTGCTAATGCAATCTTCAGAACATTAATTTAGTTAAATTTTGAAAAATTCTGGTTTTGTTTAAAATTGACTGCGAATTTTTTAAATTACCCGACAAAGGGCAAATTTTCTAAAAATGTTCAAATTTTCATCGTAAACGATCAACATTTTCATGACATTTTCTAGTTTTCATAAAATTTTCAAATTTGCATTAAATTATTCAACTTTAATTTTTGAAAGTTTGAAAGTTTTTAAACTTTCATTACATTTTATAATTTTCTGTCAATTATCCTATTTACAAGAATTTTTCAATTAAAAAAAAATGTTTCTATTTTCAAAAAATTTTCCAATTTTCAAGAAATTTCGTACATTTCATAAAATTTCCCAATTTTCATCAAATTTTCCAAATTTCCCATTTAAAAACTTAAGTATGTATGTATAAATGACTATTTCCAACTTAGACATCATGACTTAGACATTTCTGACTAGACTCGAACTTTTCCATATTGGATGTTAGCCCAGATTTCCGAATTTTTTCCGTATATTTCTTATCTTATTTTCTCTTATCTTTTTCTGACCATTTTCAAAATTGCTTAATTTTTGGATTTTTCCCGACATTTTGTCTACTTTTTTTACCGATTTTTCTAACATTTTTTCCCATTTTCCTCAACTGTCCCGATTTTATTCTGACTTTCCCCGATTTTTCTCAATTCTAAAGGGGATTCGTTCCCACTGGTTCTGGAAATTCGCTGAATCCAGCGGTGGGATGATCTTAAGTCGAGTCACACATATCTTGCTACTAAAACTCGACTATATATACTCGACTTTACAATTTAATTAAATTAACTCCATCAAAATTCTCTCTACACATTTGTAAAATCAATTTCTTGTCTAAATTCTGAAAATTCTATAAATTACATATCTGAAGGAATAGACTTTCTTTAAAGAAAGTCAATGAAAAAATTGGGGAGAATCGGGTTTAAAATCGAGATAAATGTAGAGAAGCTAGGTGAAAATCGGAGAAGTTGGGAACTGTTCGAAGAAGCCAGAAAAAATGTCTGTCGGCAAACAAGTCGGAAACACGAAAATAAAATAGAAAAATCGGAAAATTGGTAGAAGTCGAAATTGGTACGAAAAAAGTCCATAAATTTAGGTAAAGTCTGGGATATTCCGAAAAACTAGGTGAATGACCAGCAATTACTCTGATTTATCCCTAAACAGCCTTTAGATAAAATTGATATGTCGGAGCTCTCTCTCTCTCTCTCGGCGAATAACTTTGCCCAAGACTTTGACCGAATGACCTTAATTAATTCAATAAAGTGCCTACAATGGTTCTAGGGCCGTAAAGTCACCTTGTGCTTCACAATATTTGCAGAATTGCATCCATTTCTATTGAATTTTTTTATTATCAAATGAAATTCTAAAATTTTTGTCTTAAAAGAATTTCTTGGAAAAACTTGATTCAAACCGACTTTCATATATTTAAAATTAATAAAGTTACAGTTTTCTCCCTATTTAATTCCTAATCTCTCTAACTTTCAGATAAATAACTGCCAATGTATCAATGGCCGTGTTTGGAGAGAGTAGCATTGTTCTAATATGAACCTTCCTTTATATTTTCTTCAATAATTTTATAAAAATTAAATCTTTTTATTTATTTATCAAATAAAGACACTGCTAAATTGTGGGTCGAATTCACCCACAATGCGCCCTTTAAAATTATTCAACGTTATTGCTTGCGACTGATATGCCATTCACCTTAATTTTTCATTTACTTTATTATAATTTAAATTGTTTTCTAAATAATTATAATTTAAAATTAATTTGTTTTAGTATTATAAATAAGAAATAAAATTAATTTAAATAAATTTCCATCTATTTATATTGAGATAAATAAATAGATAATAAAATAAAAATTCATTAAAAATAATTGGTAAGAGTTTATTGAAACAAAAACGAATATTATATTATAGAATTATTTTTTAATTAATTAATTAATTTTAATTGGTTTTTTAATACTCGACTTATATTTTATATTTTATTTTAATTAAAACTATAAACCAAACAAATCCAACGAGGGAATCCTCAGGTGAGGAAATTCGCTCAATTCATATTACGAACCGCATTTTCTGTTTTGTCAAATGTCGGGTATAAAATCTTTCGTTTCCTCTACAATGAAGAGAATTTGATGCTGCTCATTAAGAACGGTTGATGCTGATAAATGTTAGTCAACCTGAAGCAGAGAATTTTCTGGGAATTTAAAGCTCCCAAAATAGGTAACATGTAGGGAGGGATTAGGGAATGGTCGGACAAAAAACATCAATTATTGTAATTAAATTCTCAGGGTTCATATTCAGTTTAAAATTTCATAAAAAATCAGACCAGATTAGGATCAAGTTGAATATTCGAGCATTTCCCTCGGGTACATCAAACACCAAATCGAGAGAAGAAGTTGACAGATCTTTTAACATCGATTTTTGGCATAATTTTGAAAATAAAAATTGTTAGGTATTTTTAAGTTAATATTCAATAATTTCAGTTAATATTCAATTGCATATATATTCAATAATTTCCCTAGTAACATTTCAATCATATTGGAGCCAGCAACTTAATTTCAAAGGATATACCGGATAATCTGAATAATATCCAATATATATGAGATAAACCATAAGAAATATATATTCATTTCACGACCGGTAAAAGGTACACTTACCTTACGCCATAAATATTAATATCAAATAATTTTATATATGTAGATTGTAGAGTTTATATATGAATATTATATTGTATGCTTTCCAGGATACTTAAATGGATATTCAAATGGCATGATTATAAACGATCCTTTTCGAATTCAAATTATTATTATTTAAATTTAAACAATACTTAGCTATACCGAATACAGAGAATACCGGACCAAACATGAAAATGCAATTTAATTCTGAGCTTTTGTTTGGCTTTTAACGTAATTATCAAAAGGATATTAATTCGGAAGTTCCATTATTTTAACGATTATTGAATTTACTGCTATTAGCCATCGCACCATATCTGATTACATTATAAAAAATTGATTTTAAAACAGCTGTAGTGTCTAACAATAGAACAATGACACAATATAAGATAGATATCCATTTAATAATTTTATCAAGGATATCTAAATTACATGTGTGATTTTAATATAGATTATATTCACAATATAGGATTCGTCGGTTATAGATTTGCTGGTAAAATAAACGAGAATTTAATTTAACAAAATTTTGAAATGAGTTTCCTATATTTGGTTTCCACTTTCATAATCTTAAGTAATCATATAAAGCTCTAACAAGCAAATCAAATATCTCAAGCTGTATCGGTAGACCAATTAAAGGCGCAGTACAAGAGGGTACCAAGATATCGTGATTACTGATTTGCTCGATAGTGTACTTACTATACAAATAAAATTATACCCTTTTTAATTGGAAATACATATTTCAAATTCCGAATTCCTTTTTCTCTAGAAAGGATTAATTAATATAAAATCGAAATAAGTACGGTACTTAAAAATTGGAAATTTCTATACCGTAAAGAGAAATGTTAAAAGGAGGACATCTCCTTCTATAATTTCAAATGAAATATTGTGTAATTCTCCATGATATTTTCACAATGTTTTTCTTTAGAAGTACTAATTTTGAAAAATTATGCAGTAATATTCATTTAGGTATTAATAAATTTGAAGTCCCAACATAAATAAAGAGAACGTAGGTACTTTTTGTAAATAAAATTTCTAAGGTTTTAATAAAAAAATATGTAAAGCCTCTTCACATTCTACTTGTTATTATATGAATTTCGTAGGAAGCTTACTTATTTATGCTTGTATAGCGTAATAAAGAACAAAAGGAATTTTCATTACTTTATTATATTTACATTTAGCTGAAAATCTTTGTGTATTCTTCAAAAATAAAGGAAGTTGTTTTCAACATTTTATTTATTAAGTATATTTTCAATATATATTTAGACCTAGATCTAAAACGTATAACGTACTTTCATATAATTTATAAATTAATTATTCCTGAAGGACCATATAAGTAGAACATTGATATCAGTGGCGTCCGATCCTGCTTCGGATGGAAAAAAAATGTAAAAACGTAGAAAGTTGCTTTGATAGTTAGGTTAAAATATAAAAATTAAATCTTCCGGAAAAATTTAAGTTTACATAAGAAATATTAAAAATTCGTGAAGGCTCGCACCGAGCCAATCCGAAATTCCCGAAAATTTTCTTCGGATTTAACAAAAAGTGAGGCAGTAATGAGGCAGAAATTGTATAAATGTGTTGAGGAAAAATAAAAAAATATCAAAACTAAACTCTTAATACAAAAGCTCTTCAAAATCTTAAAAGCTCCCAGAGAGCTTTATTTTCCGAGCTTAATTTTTACGTTTTAAAATCTACTTTCTAGCCATATAACGATTCCTTACCGAAATTTGAAATATTATTTAAAAAAAAACCTGAATATCTCGAAAGCTCATTGAAAGCTTAAATTTAAAATGTTTTATTATATAATTTGGAATCGAATTTTTATCCCTTTCATTAAATTTAAGTGAAATATGGAATTTTCAAAGAAAGCTTACCGAACTAATAAAAGCACAACGAAAGCTCTAAGTTTGGAACTTAATTTTTATGTGAAAAACTCTGTTTTCTGTTCAGATAGCGCTCATTTACCAAAATTTCAACATTATCTGAAATAAAGCTTTTAAAATTTCGAAAGCTCATTGAAAGTTTAAATTAATTGAAAAGTCATTTTTTATAATTTGGAATCATATTTATATACGATTCATTAAATTTACATAAAATATGAAATTTTGGCAAAAGACTTCCACAATCCATTGTATGCTCAAATAAAGCTTTAAGTTTCGAACTCAATTTTTTACGTTTCAAAATCTATTTTCTATCCAAATAACGATCCTTAAATGAAATTTCAAATTTTTCCAAAATTAAACTTCAATAAACTGGAAAGCTCGTTAAAAGCTTAAAATTAAAATGTCATTTTATATAATACGAAATCTAATTTTTATTCGATACTTTAAATCTAGATAAAATATGAAAGTTTCGCTAAAAATTTTCTCAGCCAATTGTAAGCTCAAAGTAAGCTTTAAGTTTCGAAAATAATTTTTTTCGTTCTAGAATCTATTTTCTATCTAGATGTATGTAGGTCGTTTCACAAAATTTCCCAAAAAAAAACGGTTCAAAAATCTCGAAAGCTCATTGAAAAAATTTTCAATACCAAATTTCAGGCCGATTGATATTTTTTTTTCAAGAAAGAGCAAACAAACACAATGAATGCCTCCATGATAACTTACCTTCAATTCAATTCAAAGCTTTTGTAAAGATTTTAATTTCCACAGGAGCTTTTAATGACAGTTTTTGATTTCATTTAAATTAATTTATCGGGAGATGAAATAGATTTATGAATAAAATATTATTTTAATTAAAAGCTTTGAACAAGCTTTTGGAAGTCTCTTAAAGCTTTCTCAGAAAATCTTCAATTTCGCTGATTTTAAATTATTGGGATTGAAAATAAATTTCAAAGCGTATAAAATCTTATCGTAGAGTATAGTATAGATCAGTGATGGTGAACCTATTTGAGAAGTGCGTCAAATTTTCTTTGTTATTTTTTTATGCAATTAAAGAGCTAATGATAAAGGTCGACGACAAAAATGAAATGGGATGATACCATGAAGTCGCCCCAACACGGAGTATTTGAATGAACAAGGAATAAAGAAAATCACATATACAAAGTGAGTCCCCAAGAAAGCAGGACTGATCGAGAAAAACAACAAAAATTTATTATTTTGTAAAAGTGATTTTATTTTATTGAAAATAGTCTCCTCCTGCGTCAATACCGCTGTACATGCGCATTTCGAAAGAATGTTTTTGGTCGTTGTTCGGAATGTGCTTGAGAATGTCGGTCGATGCCTTTTGAATGGCCTTCTCGAGGCTTTTTTTGCAGGCAATCTCCTTCCCCATCATAATTCAATCTAAAGTTGATATAAAAATTTGTAAAACGATTCAAAGCTAAATAAAATGATAATAAAAATTGGTTACGATTTGGTTGATATTTCAGGTGTGCTGTGCACCCTCTGCGCATTAGACTGCACGCCACTGATTGATATTCATAGGTACAATCTCATAGGTATAAATTTCAATTAAATATAATTAAAAATCATATCAAAAACTCTTGTCTAGTTAAAAGAGAGCATTAAGGTAGGTTTCATATCAAATGAATTACCCTCAATATACCTGTAATTCACCGGTTATAAAATACTTAACTGAAAAATCCGAATTTAAAAAATGATTCCTTGATCTCTGAAGGTTTTACAAAATATATTAGGTGCTCATTCAAAATTAATCTGTATACTCAAATATTCCGGAAAAAAGAAAAATATTTTCACAGAGTATTAGCTTAATTGATTATCATCATAATTTTCAATCGGTGTTCATTCCACCAAATGATTAAACCTTACATCCTATACCCGAAGATATTGATGAAAATTTAATTAAAAATAATTAATCATTGTGTGATAAAGAGATTAAGTTGAAAGTTTTCTTTTATCATACAATATCAAGCGTATTATATAACATTAAAAATGGTAAATGAGCCATTTTCGATATTTTTTTTTGGCCGTTGATATGGCATCTTGAACCTTTAGTATAATTAGATGGGTGTTATAATGTGATTTGTTAAATTTCCCAGTCCAAACCGTTTCATTAGACATCTGGGGGTCAATTTACTTATGGCATTTAAATTATGATGAATGCGTTAACGATAGGAAAATATTTGCTGGTTATTTTTTTTTTTGAGAGAACCATTTTATTAAATATAATAATATTATATTATAAGCTTCCCATTGTATAATAAAGCTTTTTATGGAAACAGGGTAACGGTTGTGTTAGTTATATCATTAATATGAGAACAGATTTACTTTATGTAGATAGTATCCGTATATATGTTTCCTATAAATCTCGTATAACCTACATGCAGAATTAAATATTACCGTAAATAAAATATTAGATTAGGGTACGAATTACAGTATTCGCAATGAAACACCAACCATTTTCGTTATTTATGTAAATTTTCGAAAATAATTCGTATTATGAACACCTGTGAAATTTCTGTGGTACAAAGGTAATGTATAATGTAAGGATGTATGGGTTAGCTTTTCTGATCCCATTATCCAGTGTGTAGTGTTTTCTGGGGATTGTGCTATTTCTCTGGGAACATTTACACGTAGACGGAATTAGCAATAAAATCTTATTAGTATATCCAGATTTTCTTGAATTTTTCTATTTAACACCGAAAGGATTCATTAATTTCATAACCGGTGAAATTCTAATCTTTATTAATAGATCATTCAAAATTTTTAATTGTGCTTAATATCCTACCGTTAAGTTTCAAATTTAGAGGACCAATCAATTTCTTGGGTATAAATAAAGTGAGAAAGATTAGATTATTTGTAGTCAGCATCAAGAAATCTTAAATCTTTAAAATGTGTCAATAAAGCGTGACTTAAAAATGAAAATTTGACAATTAAAAATGAAAAGATCAGACCAAAAACCATGGAAATGAAGATGGACTACTTAATTTAGTGTCCTGAATTCTCAATTCCTATCTTGCCCACATATTGGGTACCAATTTCTGTTTTAGTTGACCAAATAATAATTTCCTCATGACCCAATAACTACATATTCTTTAAATGTAGAGCACTTGTCTTAATTGGGGTTTAATTAGAGCTAAAGAGTATGTAGTACATCACAAAGCACATAATATGAATTTTTATGAAGTAGTTAAAAATACTCATATTTCAAATACTTTCTCTCCAAATACACTCCCAAAGAAGCATAATCTCTATCTTAATTTTGGTATTTCCGATTCTGGAACATTTTATAATAAAATTTTTAATTTAAATATTATATCTTCTCAATATAAATTACATCATAAAAGTTTGTATATGCTATTTATTTATAATCAGCGGGCATTCCATTGAAGATTCCATTGTTTTCAAAATTGTAAAAATATGACTTAAGTTAGGAGGATCTTAAAAAGAGTATCCACTTTGTTATGTTCAATTTTTTTGTTATAATGTATTCCATAAACATGTAGAGTTTAAGTAGTTTTAAGAGTAAAGATTTTTTTTGTTGAAT
>JANTOP010088051.1:0-38973 GCA_027564815.1 Symmerus nobilis
GAATAACCAAAATTGCACGTGTTATGTAAAAATCCAATTTTCTTGGCATTTCACCTATAAAGTATAGGATCTATACTCTTTTGGATGTGTGGCTTTCAAATATCATTTGAAATATTCTATACAGATTGGAAATTTTCTAACTTTGAGTAGATATTGCACCAATATTGTATTGGAACACTCAACTGGATACGCATATTTATTTTTTCCTATAAAATATTGGATTGTATTCTAGTTTATAAAGCAGCTATACCAAATCTAATGTGTTCCAAATCAATTTCCTTGCTCCTAGAAAATATAGGTAAATTTCCTGTCCATTTTATTTTCAGTGCAATTTCTCTTTCAGCTAAAGTTGAAGTAAGGAATTCTAAGGAATAGAAAATGGAAATAACCTATTCAATTCACTATTTTCCTCGCAACACGTTACTCAAGCCTCGAGCGTACATTTTATGAATTGGACTGGTTGGCATTGGGACATTTTGATTACGTCTATTTAAGAATTATGCAATTGTTTCAATAATTTTGTTTATTGTAATTATAATTACTCTTATCAAATAAATAAGTTTATGACGATAAAAAAAACCTACTAAAACGTGCGATTATACGATAATTGATTTTCATATACCTACTGGTTTTGTAAGGAAAAACGACGTATCTACTTTTTTTTTAATTACAAAAATCATTTTATGTTCTAATTTTCATAAAGTAGATACATCTTCTTTCCTTCCAGAGGCAAAATAATAAGAAATTATATTATTTTCTTAAGAAAAAAAATTCCATGGAAAAAAATGCATTTATTATCAAATATTTTATTTTGTTTTCAATGAAAAACAAAGCCAACAAACGAGAAAATATTCAATTAAAAAAAAATGGAAATTGTACTTTACGTAAATAAGTAGATACAATTTTGATACGTGAAAAAGTTACGAAATGGATATAGAATATGGTAATGAATTTATTTGTGACGGACGTGTCACATATGTTTGAACAATGTATTCTTGAACAATGTATATTTATTTTGGAGTATTTTGAATATTTCATTGCACTTCATACACTCCCATATTCAAAAAAGTATCATTTTGATATAAAATGCAAAACGGAGGATTGTGGTATTGGTTGGTAATAAATACCAAGAAAAACGTAACTTCAGCACAATAGTTACATTTTAAAATTATTAGACAAACCATTTAACGGTTAGTATTTAAGAGATTTAATTTAATTTAATTAATAAGATGTTATTGTCTTAACTATTTTTAAAATTATAATTAAATTTTTTGGCTAATTTAAAGTAGGATATTTCGAAATAATGTTATCGAAAAATATAAATAAATGAAAAGAACTATAACAAGACCTTGGGTTTGGCCGATTTTTCTCTACAATACAAAGAGATATCGAATACCGAAAGAATTTTAAAATTGTTGAACAACAAAAATAATGATTAAAAAAAACTGTTATTATTTAAATCACGTTTATATTCACGTATAATTTTCTATGCACCAATAGAAAAGATCCGCCTTTTTTCAATCGATCTGACAAAAGTACATCGAAAAAATACCGAAGAAAAACACTTCAATTTCAATTTCAAGAAAAAAGATATTGAAAAAAGTGCATAAAATAATGGATATGCAATGCAATGTAACTACTGATTTGAAAAATGAAAATTCCGTATTAGACAGACGGTATTTTGGGACGAGGCGTTTTATATATTCAAATGTAAAGCGATCGATAAATAAATAATTAAGGAATTAAATTCAAAAATTTATTTAAACAATTGCCCTAGAAATTACGATATAAATATGTCCCAATCATTCATTTTCGAGGATGTTGTCTAATTTTTCCAAACATTTTCCCGTTTTTATATAATATTTTACAATCTTTTCCGGTTTTTTCTATTATTTCTGATAATATCCGGAATTTCCCGAGATTCTAGTTATTTACAGACTTTTCCTAGCTTTTTCAATTAATTTCTGGTACGGAACTTGGATTCTAAAAATTCGTTTGTCAACTTTTAAGTTTATCTGAATTTTCGCGAATTATTACAATTGGGAAAATTGAGAGAGTAATTTGAGGGTTTGTATAAAATAAATTTTTTTTAGCTAGTTACGAACTATTAAAAAATCATTGACTTTCTTCAACAATCTTCAGTTCCTTTGATCAAAATTTTCAAATGGATTTTTTTTAAATAAATCGCTCGGATTGAACAAAATTTTTTTTGAGGATTTTGGGGTTAACAAATTTCTAGACGAGTTAAGACGAGTTTTCAAAAATCTATGATTTCCTTCAATTAATTTTCTTCCCTTTTTTCAATCAAAACTTTTTTAAATCGACTTTTTTCTTTAAAAAATTCGCTCGATTTAATTGAACATTTTTTTCGGATAGTCGATGAGGTAGAATTTTGGAAAAAAAAAATTGTCTGAGTTAGTTATATGAGTTTTTTTAAAATTTAATGTTTTTCAATTAAATTCTTTAGTTTATTTCCTGCTGTTTTTGATGAAAATTTAATTGGATAAGACATTTTAATTTTAAGCTTTCAATGAGCTTTCGAGATTTTTAAAGCTTTATTCTGAAAAAGTTGACATTTTGTTAAAGAATCATTACCTGATAGGAAATAGATTTTTGAACGTAAAAAATTAAGTTCCAAACTTAGAGCTTTCGTTGGTCCTTGAATAGTTTGGATAAGCTATTGCGAATATTCCATATTTCATAATAATTTTATGAATCCGATAGAAATTCGATTCCAAATTATATGAAAAGATATTTAATAATTTTATGCTTTCACTGAGCTTTCATTCGAAAAATAAAGTTTTCCAGGAGCTTTTAAGTTTTTCAGAGCTTTTGTACGAAATATTTATTTTGGAAATTTTTTAATTTTTTATAAACTAATTTATACCGATATTAAAGTTTCTCGGCGCGAGCGTTTACCAATTTTCGATTTTCCTTCGAGAAATTTCAACATTTCCGAAATATTTAATTTTTGTTTTTTTACCTAACTGTCAAAGCAACTTTCGGCGTTTTTATATTTTTTTCCGTCCTGAGAAAATATTCGGCATGCACTCCAGTAATAGAACTTAGTAATATTCTCTTGAATAAAGCAAAACCGCACGCCACTGATGTAATTTTGATCAATTTCATTAATTCGCTAATAAAATCAACGCGATCGGTCAATGGTTTTAGAATTTTCGTGACAGCGTTGCGAAAAATAATAGTTTCCGTTTTTCCGAAATTCAATTAAGGAATCGAAAAATCTGATTATTTGATCAAAGGGAAATTGAAAAATAAACTTTTTAAATAAATAACACCCGTGATTTATGGCGGTTGATAGACGGGTAATAGTAAGTTTTCAGGGAAACGGTTATAATTTTCCGGAAGTTTTATAATTTGGAATTTTAAAAATAAATTCAATTAGTGGATTACAACGGGGATCTATCAATATCATAAAGTTAGAGGCTTTCCCCCAACATTCATTTTTCTCTTAACTTCTGAAGACATTTTTTTTACAAATTTTTCTAATTGAATGATTCAAAATTATTTCTGAGTAATTAACGAAAAGATTTTGTTAAATAAATTTTTTGAAAAAATCAAGAGTTTCAATGTGTATTTTTTTGGCAAACAAAATCGACTCAAATCTCCGATTATTATTATAGAATTTTTCTGACAGTCTTGTGGAAAATTTAAATTTACGGCAAATTTTATTACGTGATCGCAAAATCTGAATATACGCAAAATTAATTCTAAAGGTCCTATAAGTAAATTATGGAACAAAATTTTTCCAAAACTGAAACCCCTGATTTTTTGGGGGTCGATATAATGGTATATCAGAAAAACGGTGACTCAATTCAATTCTAAATCAAATTTCTCCCAAAATGAGATTGATAAAATTTATTCGTCCAACGAATATTTAAATTTTAAATTAGACGTCAACGGCATCGGTTTTCGATTCCCAAGTTGTTCTGGGTAAGTTATGACCTTTTCAAAAATTCATGATTTCCCTTAACAATTTTCAATCAATTATTTTTTCAATAAAATTGATATTTTTTCTGAACATTTTGCGGACACATTTTAATATTGGATATTTCGAAGTAAAATTTTATCCACGCAAAAAAGCTTATCCACGCAATTTTTCGGTATATCGATTAAGAGACTGAAGAATTTATGTATCTGTAAGTTTTGCTTATTCGATTTAAAATAGTTTGGTATGTAAATTCTATATATAGAAAAGGATTTATAATCGATTTAAGCAATCAGGTTATTTAGGTTTACAAATAATAAATTAGTAATTCAATTGAAAAATATTTAAGCGATTTCCAAACTAAATTATGGAAAACTGTCTCACAAATTAAACATTTTTGAAAATGTTGAGTGGGAAATTTTTCAAAAATGTATCTCGAAATTTGAATGATTTTCATTAGTAATTCATCAGGAATTTTATAAGAAATGTTCTTTGATTATTTAGAAACCGTCCCGAATTTGCTCGCAAATTTTTAGGAATGGTTTCCATTTCGAAATCGAAAATTAATACGAAAGTTTGGCAATCTCCCGAATGAAATTTAATTTGTTGGGAAAATATTGTCGGTAATTTCTTAAAAATTACCTGGAGTTTCGCAGATAATATTCTGGAATGTTTTAGAAATGTCTCCGAAATTATACTGCATAAATGATGAAAAATTGAGATAATTTTTCGAATGGACATTTAATTTGTTAGATAAAATATCATAAATTTGTCTACAATTTCGCAGAATCTATCTAAAAGGTCCTAAAATTAATTCTACGATTTTTAAGAAGTTACGCAATATTTACACAAACATGGTTGCACAAGTGAAATTATCTTATGGGTATAAAAAAATATGTTTAACTTCTTCCTGCTTAATGTAAAAATAAATATTAAAATTGAATTTTTATAGTCACTTTTAATGATTTAATTGGTCATTTTCTATTAATTTATATTATTTTCGCTGTTGTTTTTCGAACCATAAAATGAAAATGACCTAGCTTATTTGAAAACTTATTTTTATGACCTTTTTCGGTTTACTTTAAATTCAAACTCCCATGCTAATTTTAATTACTTTAATTTTTATATGGGGGTAAGAACATACCCTTGGTGTTTGGCGATAAGCACCCCTGTCTTAGATTTATATTTTTATAATTATTAAGGAGCCGATTTTTACATAATGAGTTCTTTAAATCATCATTAGAATAACTCACAAGATAATTTGACCTCTTATTTGATAAATGCTCCTGAGAATGGTCTGCTTTGAATAAAAATTCCCAAAACAGACGTTTTTCCACTAAAAATAAACGAATTGAAAGGGTCCCATGTTGGTGAATCGAATTTTACCTTGCAAAATAAGATATCACGTAGGGATAGTCAAAATATTTTGAAATTTGTGTAGATTGTTAAAATAATAAATGTTATATTATTAATCCATTGTTTAATTTGACGCCTTGTTTAAATATAAAAGAAACTAGATTAATCAAGTCATCCTAAAAACCGAAAAACATTGAAAATAGCCCTTCCGATACAATCTAATCCCACTCAATAACAAGTGGAAGAAAAAACAAGACACGAAAAAAATCGTTTGATGAAACTACAAATGTTTCGAAGATGTATTAAAATAAGGCATCTTATACCGACCGATCTTAAGTGATGAAAATAAATAAAATCATAAAGGAAAGGAAGGAGTAGAAAATCTTTTTAAAATCAATAACTCTATAGGTTCGGTATAAAAACCGTATCCGTAGCCCTGGTTTTATTACGGAATCATTGTCGAGATCAAAGAGAGAGACTCATCAAGATAAAGACTACCGTTTGTTTTAACAGCCATTTTTTCCAAAAACATTATATTGGAGCATCTTTTTAAAAGACAGGTAGGGTGATCGTAAAATCCAGAAAATTCCAGAAAATAGTATATTATATGACTAAAATCGATCGGAAATCTTTATGTTTAAAAATTAAAATTAAGAAACTATGGTCACCCTATTTATTTAAATATAATCTTCTATCGGTTAATAATAAATAACCGGCATATCGGTCTATTACAAACAGAATATAAAATTAAATAAGAAAACATTAAAAAAAAACGATATTAAATCAATGCATTAATAATATTTAATAATAATAATGATTAAAAATAGACCCAATTTCTTCTTTTTTCATTTTACATAATAACAACTATCAGACGATGATAAATTAAATAATAAGATGGTGAAAAAATAATAACTTCAACATTAATATTACAAAATAAATTACCATAAATCAGTGAAGATGATCAGTGAAACGATTTTTTCTGAACACCTTCAGGTACGTGAGTGATTAAACATGAAATATGGTTGCAGTAATAATTGGCAGAAGAATACGTTACGAAACGTATAAAATTGAATTCCAAACTTAAAGCTTTTTTGAGCTTTTCCGATTTTGGCAACTTTTGGATAAAAATTTCAGATTTCATTCATATTTAATCAACCGGATAAAATGTACATTCCAAATCAACAGATAGAAGTTTCTATTAAAAGCTCTCTGTAAACTTTGTTGACTTTAATAGAGCTTTCTTGAGGAAATTTAATATTTCGATGCTATAAAATTATTCACCAGGAATACGGGTTTCTAAACGTATAAAATTAAAATCACATCCGAAACATAAAGCTTTCTTTAAACTTTCAAATTTTTAAAAGCTTTTGGAGGAAAATTTCAAATTCGATTCAAATTTCATTAATCCGATAAAAAGTAGATGGCAAATAAATAACTTGATAGTCTAATTAAAAGCTTCCGATAAGCTTCGGGGATTTCAACAAAGTTTCTCGTTACAAAAATTTACATTTCAATATAACACAATTACTTAAATGAAACATAGATTTCAGTTCGTATGAAATTACATCCAAAACTCAGAGCTTTCTTCGAGCTTTTAAAAGCTTTTGGATGAAAATGTCAGTTTCGACTTAAATTTCATTAATCCGATGAAAAATGGATCCCGAGTTTTTATTAAAAGCGCTCAGTTAACTTTCATGAAAGCTTCTCGGCGAAAATTCGAAATTTCATTGCAGTAAAATATTTGGCAGAAAAATGGGTTTCAAAACGCAAAAAATTTCATCAGAAACTTATAGATTTCATCGAGTTTTCATAGTTTTGGAAACTCCTAATATGGCTATGTGAATTCATACCTGAAATTTCACAAGCAACAAACACAATGAATGATTAACTTTTTTAGTTTCACCTAATGAAACTAAAAAAGGTGGTATTCATTTGTTAAGTACTTCATATTCTGCACATTTTATGGAGATATTGACCGCACGCCACTGCTTGTAAATTTTAAAATTTCAAATCCACCGTCTAAATATTTCAGGAAATTTTATGTTAATGTCAAATAAATACATTGTTCAATTCAATCAATTTATATTCAATTGAAACATAATTAATAGTAATTAGATGTTATTGATGTAATATGTAGATAAGATATTGGTTGAGTTGAATCTTGAGATTCTTTCCCCTGCCTTTTAGTCGGACCAATTTATTCTTAAAATTTTTTCCGTTCAAATTTGTTTAGACTAACTTTCGGATACAATAAATCTCCGTTTATTTCTTATTAACCATTCAATGGTATCAATATCAGGTTTAGGTACAATTAAGGTTTTGGTGTATACGGGTAGAATAACACCTAATATCAACTAACAATGACATGAGAAAATAATTTAAATGGTACGGAAATAGAAAATTCTATATTAAGAGAAAGATTTTAAAAACGTAAAATAAGTCTAAATATAAATCACTTCCCCGGTTTCCGGTTACATAAAAGTATATAAATACAGAAATAAATCAATCCCAATCATGGTTCATTTTCAAAGTTGAAAGGTTTCACATATATGTGTTAGATTTAATATCTGCATCAAAAGAAGATGCGAGGAGATAAGATAATTGACTGGAGTATATGTATTAATATAATTACAGGGCAATTAGTGAGAGGAAATATAGCAAATAACCCAAATAATTAACCTTAACTACATATACGGTGTATAGCATATCATTAGTAAAAGGCTAACACAGAAAACGTCCTAAACTTTTTGAACATATTAACCTTTGCTTGCCGTTCAAGATCTCGAAGTTAACGATATACTCTTAAAATACACACAACAAATTGTTGAATTATTATTATAAAATTAAGACATTTTTTCTTAGATGAAGCAATAATTTTCTAAGCTCCATAAGCCTTCTAAGAATATATAGGAGAAAAGATCAATAATTGAATTGAATTATCATATCTAGAACCGTATATTTCTACATATTGATTTTGAATTAATTTTCTTAGAATAAATTTAAATTGCTTCAATCAAATTTAATTTCAATTAGCTAATTCAAAATCGAGAAAAGAATAATTGGTCAAAAACATCTTTCAATCAAATTTAAAATATTATTATAATTGCTAGCCAATAGTCAGCCGTGAAAATCGGAGAGATGTTATCTTGCAGATTTTGTTGAGATCATGTGGAATCGGGCCAAAAATTTTTGGTAAAGAATTTTATTTTCGAAAACGTTTTTAAGACTACAAATCGCTTTTAAAATAAAATTCCATTAAAAAATTTTCATTTTAAAAATGGCAAGAAATGTATCAACCGATTTTCCCCAACCCTTACAGAGCTTTCCCTGACTTTCCCTGATTTTTTCTTTTTAATTTTTTTTACGGAATTTCCTTGACAATATAATTTTCTCGACATTTTTGAAATTTCATATATAATTCTCGAATTTGTGTTTTTCAACAAAATGAGTGCGTTAAAAAAAATACTTTCAACTTCTAAATTTAAATACACGAAGATTTCTTAAAGAATGCATAAATAATCAATTTAGAGATCGAATTATTGATCCTCCATTTGCGGAATGGTATTTGGACGAATGAGAGCCTACCGGACAATCGGGAGTACCGGTTGAATTTCATATAACAAAATTTGGAAATTTTGGAACGAAATAACATTATTTATTTATTATCATTTTGGCCCAATTTTATTGAAATTTCAGCAAATTCAACCTGGGAGGGGTTGGAGGCTGGAGACGATTTCTTGTAAAAAATTCTTTTACGATTAATTAAATTAATTAATTAATTTAATAATTGTTGGGGATTACGAATGTTCTTTTATTTTCTGGATGATAAAAAATTTCCTTTTTCACTAATTTTTTCATGTTTAGAAGGGAGGGAGAGTTATTGGAAATTTTTTGTAATAAAATATTTTTGTAGGAAATTTCTGTTCAATAAATATTCTTTAATCTGTGATTTTTTGCGGGAAATTTTGCTAATCAATTTAGACAGTAATTTTATTTTCCACCTATTTCTGAGTTTCCAAATTTTTTTCCAACATTGACTTGTGTAGGACATTTGTTAAATTATAATTTTCAAGATTAGATTTTTTAAATTAAATTATTAAATTATTGTTTGGAATTTTATCTGGAGACAATATTGTAATTAGAATTTTTGATTGTTAATTTTACTAGGAAATCCCCTACATGTCAAAGCCCCCAAAAATAAGACCACGTCTACTAAAAAACTTGTAGCATATTCGGATCGAAAAACAGATTTACTAATAAATCCGACACGTACAGAAAGATATACGGGTGGCATCAGCTCAAACTAATGATCGAAGTTTTAAATAAATCACGTCGAGCAGCCCTGTATGAACTTATTTTGCAGCACCTTGGTACCACCTCAGTTTAAAAATAAATCATTTGAAACTTATAGCTTCTTTGAGCTTACAATAAGCTGAGAAAGCTTTTAGCGATATTAGATATTATTTATCAAAAATTATATCTAAATTTAATGAATCGAAAAAAAAATTCAATTCAAAATTATATAAAATGACATTTAAAATTTACGCTTTCAATGAGCTTTCGAGAGTTTTAAAGCTTTTTTTGGGTAAAGTTAAAATTTCGTTAAAGGTCCGTTATCTGGATAGAAAATACATTTATAAATGAAAAAAACTACGTTCGAAACTTAGAGCTTTCGTTGCGCTTTTAATAGTATGGAAAAGCTTTCTGCGAAAATTACATATTTCATTTAAATTTAATAAATTGGAAAAAAATTCGATACCAAATTATATAAAATAACATTTTAATTTGAAGCTTTCAATGAGCTTTCGAGATTTTCAAAGCTTTTTTTTGGGAAAATTTAAAATTTCCTTAAAGGTTTGTTATTCGCATAGAAAATAGATTTTACAACGTAAAATATAAGTTTCGGAAAAAAGCTTTCTGGGAGCTTTTAAGTTTTTGTAGAGCTTTTGTACTAAAAGTTTAGTTTTGATATTTTTCTATTTTTCCTCAACTAATTTAAAAACTTTCTGCGTCATTACATTTTTTTGGATCCGATAAAGTTTATCGGAAAATCCGGATCAAATGTCGCGATGTCTGATATTCAAATTTCTCAGTGCGAGCCTTTACAAATTGTTGATTTTTTTTTAAATAAATTTCAACTTTTCTGTTGAATTACTTCAATTCAAATTACTTTTTTCTTATGGTCGGACAGCAACCTTTATGGTTCTGATATCAGGTATAACAATCTCTAAGATCTGTGTAAAATTTCTATAAATTGATAGTCATTTCTATCCGTTTATGAAATTATTTCCGCACAACTTCTTATTTACAATAAACAAAGTGTCTTTTAACCCATTACAAATTATAAAAATAAAATATGATTATCAAAAGAAACGGTTCTAAAAAAAATAATAATAACAAGAAACAAGCTAAAATGTAGAACAAGAAATAAATCTTAAAATCTTATTGACTATTGTTGGTTGGGATAGTAAATACAAGTAATTAGGTTATATATTTCTTCTCTAAATTATATACAAATTATCTTCACTGTCCTAACTGACCTATAATTATCCAAAAAAATAAACCATGAAAAATAGCCAACTGTAACTATAAATTTTCAAATTTGATATGGGAAAACAAATATTAGAAAAAGAAAATTTCTTATGAATATTTTAATAATGGTAATTAAATGAAAAATAATAAGAGGAAATTATCAATAAATTTTTTTGTAAGAAGTCAAATAAGTAGTTTTTTTCTGTTTGAAAAGTTTTCATGTCAACTGGGACGGATTTAGATGGATTTTCTTTATTATTTTTTTTTTAATTTATCGATCTGTGGTTATTCATTATTGTTCCATCGTATATTGTCTATAATGGTGTCAAGACAGATTATCTCGTTTCGAAGAAAACAGTATTCAATTCAATTCAATAGAAAAAGAAAATGATTTTTTTTCTACTTCATTATTTCTTGGACATTTCTCAATGTTAATCTATTGTTCCTGAAGTTGAATGAAACGTTTGATTTCAAATCGGTGACAACTTATTTATATGTTTGTCCGAATTGAATAATAGAAAAAAAACAACAGATAATTAATTCGAAATCGAGTGTGTAAACTTTTATTTAAAATTTTAAATTGATCATCCATTAAGTGAGTCAGTAAAGTAAGTCGAAACTTTACTGACACCCTAACTTTATTTATATCGACTTAATTTAAAATAGAAGTTTACACCCAGATAGAAATAATTAGTATAAAATGTAATCTCAAATTCCCAGATGTATTCCCGCCCACTTTAATCTATATTTTATATTTAAATAAAATGGATGAATAACTTCCTTATTGGATGAACGTAAAAAATATATCGATCGAAAACGTGATCAAAATGATCAATATTTTGTTATGAATATTAACCCGATATAACCGAATTTTTATTCATTTCGGATTAGAATATGAGAAAACGGTCTTAAAACAACTGAATCGTCATCATTTACCGATAAGAAAGTACTGTATAAATATCGGGGAATTACTTTAATTAAAAACTGTTCAGAATTCATTATTAAAACAAAAGTATGTCTACACAGGTAACCATTGGAAAATATGAAGTAAATTAACTCCTTGAAAATCTCGTGTTACAGTAAGGGGCTCTCTGTATATCAAATAACAGCATCTTAAATGATATTATTTTCATCTTCCATCTCAAAATACCATTTTGCCTAACAAAATTATATTTCATTCGATTTAATTAAAAGGCAACTGAAAATAATATAAAATAAAAACAATGCCGCTATATTAGATCGGTTATTGGGATATTATTAATATTTCCCACTAAATTAATCGAGCTGTTTGTTCGAGGTAATTTACGCATCTGATGGATAAAAGATTTTAATTTAACAGACATTTCTATTCAGAGGCGTGCAGGTTAAGGCGCTGAGGGTGCAGAACACACCTAAAATATCAACAAAATCATAACCGATTTTTGTTGCTGCAAATAGCTACCTCAAATTATTTTATTTATTAACTTTCATTTGAATTATGAGGGAGAAGTTCTCGAAATCTGGTCTATCTTCCGCTGAAAGATATGTGATATTTTAAGTCTTGTTTTCTAAGATCTATACTCTCCATCGACGTAGAGGTATCGTATCCGGATAAGGGTTTTGAAAATTATTTTCTATCGGAATAATTTAAAATTAGAAAATTGATTGATCGATTGATTGTAATTGAAGATTTTCTGTAAAAGCTCTTGAAAAATTTCAAAAGCTCACCGAAAGCTTTTAATTAAAATATTATTTTAGTTCGTATAGAATATAATTTTTCTCTCAGAAATTAAATTTAAATGAAATTCGAAATTTTCGTTGAAAATTTCCATGGAAAATTGAAAGCTGGAAGAAAATTTTACATTTCGGTTTTAATTTATACGTTTTAAAATCGATTTTGTATCCCAATAATTTAACGTCACTGAAATTTAAGATTATCCGAAAAGAGCTTTAAGAAATTTCCAAAAGCTTATTCAAAGCTTTTAATTGATATATTATTTTATTCTTTATCAAATCTATTTTATCTCCGGATAAATAATTTGAAATGAAATCGGAAACTTTCGTTAAAAAGCTCTGCGGAAAATCGAAATCTCTACAAAAGCTTTAATGAATTTAACTGAAGGCAAATTATTATATTGTCCTTGTTTATCTTCTCTTGAAAAATTCATCATTGACTTGAGATTTTGCGTAAATATTTATAAGCTTTTAATGAGCTTTCGGGATTTTTGAAGCATTTTTCTTTTCGTAGAAAAACAGAAATTTGGATAGGAAATAGATTTTTAAACGTTAAAAAATAATTTCGGAACTTAAAGCTTTCCTTGAGCTTACAATGAATTAAGAAAGTTGTTAGCGATATTATCACATTTTATCTAAATTTAATGAATCGAATAAGAATTTGATTCCAAATTTTATAAAACAATATCAATGCAATACAATGGAAAAGTTGAAATTTCGTAAAAGGGCCGTTATCTGGATATAAAATAGATTTTTATACGTAAAAATTAAGTTCGAAATTTAGAGCTTTCGTTGCGCTTTTAGTAGTTTGAACAAACTTACTGCAAAAATTCCATATTTCATTCCAACTTAATTAATGGGAAACAAATTCGATTCCGAATTATATTGTATAAAACGATATTTTAATTTTAAGCTTTAAATTAGCTTTTTCGATTTTTGAAGCTTTATTTTGGATCAGTTGAAATTTCGTTAAAGGACCGATAACGGATAGAAAGCAGATTTATAAACGTAAAAAATTAATTTCGAAACTTAGAGCTTTCGTTGTGCTTTTAATAGTTAGGACAAGCTTTCTGCAAAAATTCCATATTTCATTCCAACATCATTATTGGGATAAAAATTCGATTCCAAATTATATAAAACGACATTTTTTTTAAGCTTTCAATGAGCTTTCTAGATTTTTAAAGCTTCATTTGGAAAAAGTTGAAATTTCGTTAAAGGGCCGTTATCTGCATAAAAAGTAGATTACTAAACTTAAAAAATAAGGTTCGGAAAATAAAACTTTCTGGGAACTTTTAAGTTTTTGCAGAGCTTTTGTGCGAACACTTTATTTTTGAAATTTTTATATTTTTCCTCAACTAAATATTAAACGTATATTCATCATTTGATTATTCAGATCCGAAGAAAATTATCGAGAAATTCGGATCAAATGTCGCGATATCCGATAATCAAATCACTCGGTGGGAGCCTTCACAAATTTTTGATTTTTCTTAAATAAATTTCAACTTTTCCGAAATATTTAATTTTTGTATTTTTACCTAACTATCAAAGCAACTTTTTACGTTTTTACATTTTTTTTCGGCTTAAGAAAATTTGGCATGCACTCTAGAAACAGCTCTCTAGAAACTCTGAGATATGGAGATGTTTGCACGCCACTATTCCTATTATTTTTAATTAATCTTAAAAGAAATAGAAATAAACCAACAAAATAGACAACAAATTCTGATAATAAATTGGTATTCAATTGGAGACGAAGTTTGATTTTAATAATTGAATATTTTAAATGTAAAAATAATGTCACCTTACAAAAGAATGGACAATTATTAATCAGATAATCAGGGTTTCGTGTGAATTTAAATTTAAATAATTAACTTGATTTTATTAGAATTGGGAAATAATAAGGTAATTTTTAATATTAAAATATTTGAATTGTTTGATCATCATTTTATAATTAAATTTTGATGGATTGGAAAAGAAACATTTATTTATTTATTTATTTACAATAAATTCTTTATTATAATATTTCATTAACAATAAATTATTTTCTTAATTCTTAATCGCCACTTTATTTTCTTATATTTGAAATTTTAGTATCCTTAGAAAAGGAGAAGAATTTCGATGATTGGAGGGTATAATTATTACAAAGAATTTTTGAATGGCGATTCAATCCTAAATTCTTGATGTAATTAAGATCGACTTGGGAATCTGATAATTTTCTTTCTAAATTTCTACTCACAATTTTAACTATTTATTTTTAATTATTAATCCGTAAAAAGTGCCGATGATGAAATGGTTAAGTAGAATAATATCCAACAAAATATATTTTATTTGAAAAAAATGTTAGAAAGTTTAGCTAATAAACCAATGAAAAAGAAGAAAAAAAAATTTGACAATAATTAAATTGGGTAGTCAATTAGCAGATCGATCGACCACATCGCGATTTCCCCCATATAATTCTCTCTTTTCTTATTAATATTCGCGATCGATGATTTTTCTACTTAATGTCCCATTTTGGGCGCCGAAATGAAATAAATTAACACCAATAAATAATCGATTAATCATCGAATTAATTTTTGGCTATTTTATGTATATATTTTCACATTTAAATATCGATGTGCGAAAATAAGATTTCGCACGATTTTTTTATTCAAACTTTAAATAATAAAAATCTGCTTTTTTTAACAGTCTTCCAGTAAAATTAACTGCTTATATTGAAGGTAATTAATTTGATGGTAAAATAAATACGAGAAATAAATAACTGGATTTTGGGTATAGGAAATTTTAAAAAGAATTTATTTATTTAATTTATTTTATCATAAAAATTAAAATTAAAATTAAAAGCTGCTCACCTCTGTTAAATTAATTATTTTTATTTTATTGAAATTTATGTAATAAATTCTACAGGTTTTATTTTCGTTATTTATTTATTTTTAAATCCGGTCTTTTAATTCATTTCGAAATTTATAGTTTTTGAAACGAAAAAATATCACCAAATTATCGCTCGATCATAATCGATCGTCATCAATGAAAAATTTTCAATTTATTAATTTCGATCAACAAAAACACCCACCCACAATTTTCAATTAATTATTTAATAAAAAATTAAACAAACCATTCTAATTTTTTTTTTGTTTCTATTTATTTAACAGTGAAAGTTTCCTGCTGAATATTTAAATATAAATTAAAAGAAATGTATTGATCAACAATCGATCGTTTTCTAATTGTTTATTTTAAAAAAAAAACAACAAACTTTTTGTCAGTACAGAAAACGGTGATCGCCCTCCGTTAATCAAATATTAAAAATCAAATTCTTTTCCCCCGTATGATCAACGATCAATTCTAACGATCGATCAATCTTTTATTTTATCAAAAAAAAAAATTAAATCCGAAAGAACTTGTTGAAAAATTAATTTAATAAAAAATTATTAATAGAAAAAACGTATGATCGCGATCAATTAAAAAAATTTTTTAAACAAAAATCTATCCGATCCGTCCGTACATTCGATACCTATGCCTTCTACACAACTGATCGTACCTCCGAGAAATAAGCGCCAAGTCGTTTCGGATATGAGGTGATCTTTATCGTGCCGAATCGGAACAAAACGAAGAGAAACTTAAATGAGAGTGATCATGATCGTTATTAGTGGATGTCTTATAATTATTTTTATTTAAGGAATATTCGATATTATCTTATACTTTAATCATGATCAAGATTATTTCTATTACGAATCGATCTGTTGATTTAATATTGATCGCTTGATTCTCTGGTTCAAAAGTCAATCTCTTTCGATCGTTCTCAATACCTAAATTATCAGAAAAATTTTTAATATTCAATATTACGATCAGTGATCAATAATTCTAGAATATAACTTAAAAACGATCAAGTAGAACTGATCGTATTTAACAAAATCGATGATCTACATTTTTTGAATGGAAAAAAAATTAATTAGCGAATAGCCACTGTTTGCCTTGCCGCTAGCTATTTTCTTCAGTCCATACAAAAATAAAAAATTATCTCAATAAATGTAATTAAATTTAATATTGATCGTTAACCAAAAAATAAAAAAAGTTGTCAACAAATTGACCATGAATAATAAATAGACAAAATTATTGGTTTATCGTTGGACAATTATAAGAGGCCCCATATATAGGGGTTCGATTATTATTATTAATCGGACATTTTTGGAATTGATTTTATTATTTATATTAAATTTAAAATAATTAAGTAGAAGAGGAAAGTGAATATGAATTTTATTATTTAAATTTAATTTGTAAAACAAGGTAATCCGGATCAATGAAAAATTTTTATTTGTAATTTGGTGCCTACACTTAATGTGGACGGGAGGGTATAATTTCCGGTATACATATTCTTATATTTATTAAATTTGAAAGAGATTTTTCTTCCAAATGGATTGGTATTGGGCGAGGATCGTTGTCTTTATGAGATCATTGAATTTAATCTCGCAATTTCGTGCAGTTTTGCTTTTTGTCTCGAAGTTTCGATAAACTGCCAATTTTTTAATGGAAATTCTCCACGTTTTCTTTTTATTTCTTGGAAATAAGGGATGGGCTGAAATTTTTTTAATGGTTCGATTTTTTCGGAAATTTTTTAAATTAAATTGATTGATTGAAATTCTTTTCTTTTGATAGAAAATTAATTTAGGGCATGCAATTGTTTTATTTTCTAATAGTTAGTATGTACGAGTAGGGGGTAGCCCTGTCAGACTATCCGATAAAACGGCTGACTCAGATATATTTTTGTGGAACAAAATACCATGTGTAGAATTTTATATTCTTGTAAAAACATGAATTCTTAGCAGAAAAAATTCAAATAAAATTAATGGAAAATTCTAATCAAACACACATGCATTTTGTTGAAATTACGAAATGGGTAACAGTTGATAATACTGAAATTGACACATCGGGAGATAAAAAGATTCTTCTTCAAGTTCAGGTTTTTATTATGTTTGAGTGTTGGCTGAAATACGGAGATTTCATGAAAATGACAAAAGTTGTAAAATTTGAATAAATTTAGAAAATTTCATGAAAATTGCCAAATTTCGTCTAATTAACAAAAAAAAATATTTTAAAACAACTGTTCTCCAATGGATTCCCAAAGTTAACTCCTTCCGACACTTCGTAATTCATACCGAATTTTTGAGGTTTTGGGGATATTAAAAATAGCTTTAAAGCCGGGAACAGACTATTAATGTTTTCGTGTTTCGCTTATAAACTTCAATTTTAATAAGATTGCTTCTCTAATTTGCATTTTAATAAATTATTTTTATACACGGTTTCTTCCTTTCGAGCCATAAAAAACTAGCTACCTTGAATCAAAATTCTAATTGATTATAATATTATATTATAATTATATTAATTATAATGGTAATTCACTTATAAGCAAAATCTCGGAATTAGAAATTTTAGCGATTTCGTCGTTTTGCCAGATCGTCGACGAAATGTTAAAATATTTTTAATTTTCATTCAATTTTCTCGATATGGAAGCCAAAACAACATGAACAAGAATTAAGACATGTTCCGGAAAAAGTACTACACGCGAAATACGAAACATGAAAAATGAATAGTCTGTTCTCGGCTTAAAAGAGTTGGATTTTTGCTTTTAGAGCTGGAAATTTAACATAACAATGAAGTGAAAAAATCATACTACAACGTGTGAAGATATTAATCTTAATATTTTCCCTACATTGCATTTTTGAGAATTTTTTTTAAAAATTTAATTGTATTGAAAAAATCAATCGCCTCTTTGTAATCGAATAATATATTTTCTGAAATTTTATTTCAGTCATTTAGGAGAAGATACAAATTATAGGTAGAAGTTTCTATGAGAAATAATGAATAGGATTACAATTACGAGTTAACAAGTCACGATTTGTTGTGCAGAATTTTATGACCTATTTCTATGCATGCCGAATATTTCCTGCGGCCAGAAAAAAAAATGTAAAAAGGCAGAAAGTTGCTGTAATAGTTAGGTAAAAATACAAAAATTAATTATTTTGGAACAGTTGAAATTTATTAAAGAAAAATCAAAAATTCATTTCATTCAGATTTCCCGATTATTTTCCTTGAATCCAAAAAAAAAAATTAAAGGAGGCAAAAATTATATAAATTAGTTAAGAAAAATTACAAAAGTATCAAAACTAAATTTATCGTACAAAAGCTCTGCAAAAACTTTAAAGTTCCCAGAAAGCTTTATTTACCGAACCTTATTTTTATGTTTTAAAATTTTTATAAATTATTAATCTATCGAGATCCTATAATTTAATTTCAAATTTTCCCAAAAAAAGCTATAAAAATCTCGAAAACTCAGTAAAATCCTTAAATTTAAATATGATTTTATATCATTTGGAATCGATTTTTTATCAGATTCATTAAACTTAAATGAAATATGGAATTTTCGCGGAAAGCTTGTCCAAACTGTTAATAGCGCAACGAAAGCTCTAAATCTGGAAAAATCGAGCGAAACGGAAACGGAACGAAAAATCTGGAAAGCTCATTGATAGCTTAAAATTAAAATACCATTTTATATAAATTGAAATCTAATTTTTATTCAATTCATTAAATTATTTATGAAATATGCAATTCTCGTTAAATTCTTCGCCAAACCGTTGTAAAGCTTTAAGTTTCTAATTTAATAAAATCTACTTTTAATCCATTCCACGGAATTTTTTCAAGGAAAATTACGGATTTCATTTAAATTTAAATATTGGGAGTAAATTAGATTCCATACTGCCTACAATAATATTTGAATTAAAAGCTTTCGATGAGCTTTTTCAGAAATACATAAATTTCACTGATTTTAAATTATTGGGATTGAAAGTTGATAAAAAAAAATTACCAAAATTGTTCAAAGTTATTAAATAAAATAATTTGAGTAAGCAATTTGCAGCAATAAAAATTGATTACGATTTTATTGATATTCCATATGTGCTATGCTCCTTCTGTGCATTAGACTGCACACCACTGATTTATTTACATTTAATTTAAATAAAATGTTAAACAGCCCATATCTTTGACGAATTATTCGGAAAGCTTTCAGAATATGCTGGAATTTGATCCTCAATATAATTGTGGATCAAATGTCTCGATTCCTTTAGTTTTTACGAGTTGATTAATTCTAAATCAAAACAAACCTGATTAATTTACCCATTTCTATTCATAAAGCATTCATGTACTTTGACAGTTTTCTTACCCCCACTCTACAAAATTTACCCAGCTTTACTATTTCTCTATTTACCCATTCTTAATCAATAAATTGCTTACCCAATAATACGCAAATACATCCATCATCCGGAAGTTTAATTTTGACTTTGATGGAAAATATTTTTCAATTTGAAATTAATTTCCCCAAGTTTTTAAAACCAAATTATTAAATTTAAAACATTTTTGAACATTTTTATTTTATTATCGGGGATAGAAAGACTATTTTTCGCTGGCGTATTAGGTAATATGTATGTAGCGTAATAAGAAGATTTTTGGAAAATTTGATTTCTGATGAATAGATAATCTCTTCATCATTCTTTCATTAATCACCATCAGACATGGATTTCTATAAGATTATATGGATTTTTTATGAGCATTTTTCTTAAACGATCTGAGGACGTCGTATTGATCTTCTTCTCACAACAAAAATCCCACAGATATTTTTACAAATATCCCACTAGCGAATTATTCTATAAAAATAAATTTTCATACAAAAATTTGCCATTGAGGAAAAGAAAACATTGTCCTCCAAAATTCGATTTATTTTTTATTTCAAATAATAATTTTATCAAGAACAAAATTAATTAATTCAATAATTATCAAATTTTTATGCAAAACTTGTTCTTAATGAAATAGAATTAAAATGAAAATTCGCCATTTGGCGCCAAAAATTTGAGTTTCCATGAAAAAATTTTTGGTGCCAAAAATTTGAGATTCCAAAAAAATATTCTTGGCGCCAAAAATTTGAGATTCCAAAAAAATATTTTGGCGCCAAAAATTTGAGATTCTTGCCAATAATTTAGATAATTTCTTTAGAATTTCTACTAATAATTTTAAACAGTTTTTGGTGGTTACCATAGAACATGTCCCTTTTTTTATTCACCAACTGTATTCGGAATCATTTGAAGAATGTCTCTTAAACATTTTTATTTTAAAAATAATCGTCATTTTCATCCTTTTTTTCCTTCATCCAAAATATTTACTACAATTTTATACGATTTACATATGGTACCAAAAATAATAAAAAAAAACGGGATTTAAGATCATACGATTTTAAATCATATACATTACAGAGTGTAACTGATACACGCCCCATAAAAATTATATTTTAAGATAACAACTGGATACTGATGGTAGAATTTACGTTGACTGATGGGCTGTTTATTTTTGAAACAATTGTATTTTTAAAAATTTTTCAACAGCCGAATTTAGGGGATGATTATATATATCTATAGACTAATCTACCCTTTACCATTTTTATGACTTCTAATAAAATCTTTCAATAATTATTTACTTAATGAAATAAATATTTAAATATAAGATGAAAAAGGGTAGACTAATTAAGATTATTTTTATTTAAAGAAAAACGATTTTTAAACAGGGTGTGGTAGTTAATAATTTATTTTACTTTCAATCTTTTAATTAAAACTTTCTTAAACTTAAAACAATGAGTGATTAATCCAGTTTCTGAAGATATTCAATAAAAAAAATTTAACTGCCTATTTTATAAGTTAATTTTGCATTTGACCATCTTAATATAAATCATTTTTAATAATTATTATTAGATATTAATTTCTTCAACAAAAAAGGACAGTATGAATCTCAAGTTAAGAGGTTTAAAAATATGTTTTTAATCGTTTTTTAAAATTTATATTTTTACGATCTCTTTTTTCTATGAAATCAAGAAAAGACTGTAATAAAAAAAAAAGATTCCAATTAAAAATGTTAAAAAAGTTTTGCTGGACAATACATTGGGTCAATGGCAAGAGAACAAAATTGTTAAACAAATAACAGAAAAAATAACAATAAATCTCAAATTATTATTAGCAATTAAAATAAATGAGCGATAAAGATTAGTATGATTTATATATATGGAGAGAAATTTCAAATGTAGAAATTGCATTCCCACAACTTTTATAGTAAAACACTCCCCCCTGGTCAAAGTGATTATTATTTCACTTTTACTTGAAATTGTCATCGTTTCTTCATAGATAATTTTTGGGAACTTTACATTAGATTACATTATTATTTACATTAGATAATATTTCTCGTAACTTGCTTAATTTAATTTATGACAAATGGATGAAAGAAGGTCATTGTCATGGAAAAAATTGATAAATTATAATTCTCAAATTTAATAAAGTTAATTTTGTAAAACCATTTAAAAAGTAATAATCATAAATTAATATTTTTAATAAATATTTCCTTGAATAATAATCATTGAATATTCATGTGGGATCAATAAAAATTTTAATTATAATTTTTTGTAAATTAATTAATTAATTAATATTAAATTATTTGATAAATTGCCAAACAAGCGAATTATAAATTCATAGAAAAAAAGGCAAAAAAAATTTAGAGAGTTGCGAAATATCGAACATAAATCTCTTATGATGACCCAGATTAAGATGATTTGATCGAAGATTTAAATAGTGAAATTGTATAATCATTTATTCACTTTTATTCAGAATTTCACTTTCAATATAATTGATTCCGAAGTCTGTATTTAGGACGCTCGGTTTAATTACTTAGAAATTTTGTATATAAGGATTTTTCGTAATTTTTCTCCTTCCCTACCAAAACCCGGGGGTTGATTTTACTCAATTACAAAATATTTAATTTGTTCATTTGGCCATTTGAGTACAGTTCTGAGTAATTAGATTCTCCATGTCCCGAAGAAAATTTTTGGAAAATTTTGATTTCTAAAAATCGATATCAGCCCTTACCAAAAATCGGGGGTTAAATTTTTTGCAAATTTCCGGAAATTAATTTGATCATTTGATGTTTTAAGAACGATTTTTGGAAAATTCAATTATTAATTACAAGCAAAATCGACTGTATTTGAATGTATTTGCAAAAGATTCTTGTTTCTAAAAAATCTATGCTTCATCCCTTCCAAAAATCGGGGGTTGATTTTTTTAAAATTTCTGGAAATCAATTTGTTCACTTGATTATTTTAAAACAATTCTGCGTAATTATATTTTCCATGTCGCAAGGAAAATTTTTGGCAAATTCAATTAATTGCAAGCAAAATCGAAGAGTTTGCGAAAGGTTATCATTTCTCAACAATCGATATTATACCCCCACCAAAAATCGGGGGATGATTTTTGAATGATTTCGGGAAATTAATTTGTTCATTAGGCCCTTTGAGAGCATTTCTTCGTAATTAAATTTTTTAAGTGCAGAGGAACATTTTTGGAAAATTCGATTACTAATTACAAGCAAAATTAAAGATTTTGCGAAACGTTCTCATACCTCAAAAATCGATATTTCGTCCCTGCCAAAAATCGGGGATTGATTTTTCTAAAATTTTGGGAATTTAATTTGTTCATTTGGCCATTTGAGAACAATCCTGGGTAATTAGATTTTCCATGTCTCGAAGAAAATTTTTGGAAAATTCAATTATTAATTACTTAGCAAAATCGAAGATTTTGCAAAAGATTTTGATTTCTAAAAAAATCGATATTTCAGCCCTCACCAAAAATCAGGGGTTCAATTTTTTAAAATTTCCGGATATAAATTTGATCATTTGATGATTTAGGAACGATTCTGCGTTTTCAGATTTTCCGCCTCTCGAGGAAAATTTTTGGAAAATTCAATTATCAATTACTAACAAAATCAAAGATTTTGCAAAAGATTCTTGTTTCTAAAAAATCTATGTTTCATCCCTTCCAAAAATCCGTCTCCCGAGGAAAATTTTTAGAAAATTCAGTTAATTACAAGCAAAATCGAAGATCTTGCGAGAGGTTCTTGTTTCTTAAAAATCGATATTTCCGATATTTCCTACCAAAACCATGCGTAGAATTTTTTTTAAAATTTGGAGAACTTAATTCTTTAATTTGATTATTTGAGATTTTGAGAACAATCCTCTGTCATTAAAGATTCCCTATCGCGAAAAAAATTCTTGGGAAATTAGCATGTCGATTATTTTATTAAAATATGTGTTTTTCAACTTTTGAAAAATATAATTTTTAAAAAAAACCCTAAAGGATTTTATATCATTGAATCTAGTAGGCCATCCCCTAAATCTATTTAAACTCAAATTTTACAATTTAAATTCAATAAAAAATAAAGTCGAACTTTAAAAGCTATAACTTTGGACTTGGTGGTCGGATTTCGACTTATCTGTAAGCTTTATGGTTTTATTTTGAAATTCACGAACTTTTTTCGAATTTTATTTTAAATTAAAATGATTAATTCAAGTTTCAAAATTCTTAATTTTCGGGATAAAATAGTAGAATATTGAGAAACCTCCTATAAAGGTTTATATATACGAATTCAGTTTTCGTGGTAGGTCGGGAATACGAATTTTCAGGTCATTATTTTAATATTAGCTTGGACATAGTTGGGAAAATTCGACAATGTCTGAAAAATATGTGTAAATTAGAAAAAATGTGGATAAGTTGAGTTTGTATAAAATCGGAAACTCTCTCATCAGAAGTCCATGAAAGTGAAATAAGTCAGGGAAAAAAGCATGTCAATTTTAATAATATTTATAAAATATTAATAAAGTCAGAAAAAGTCAGAAAAAGCCGAAAAAAGTCGAATGGGAAATATAATGTTAAATAACATTTTCAATTGATTTCGGAAAAATTTTCAAATTTTTATATTTCAAATGTTTCTTTTTTTCAAAATATTTTTCTAAAAATATAAAAATATTTCTCTAAACTTGGCAAGAAATATGTTAAACAATTTTTTATTTTCGTAATAATATTGATTTTTATTGATTGATTTTAATTGATTTTTGTCCTCGGAACATTTTTTAAATAATTGCTGATTTTTTATGAAATATTTTTTTCAAAATAGTTGTTGATTACTTTTTCTAGGATTATCTATTAAATTTATCCTTCTAAATATAAACCATTTAACTGAATAAATTATTTTATTTATAAATTGTTTTATTTATAAATTTTATTGCAATTAATTATTTGTAATATTTACAAAATAAATTAATAAAAAACATTTTAAATGACATAATTAAATTTAGGGAAATTCAGGATGTATAATTTAAGAGAATCTATTCAAATCTTGGTTATTTTATACTTTTAAGTACAAATTTTCAGAGATTCAAAATGTTGAGAAATGTTGATAATTTGTGAATGTTTTTGTCTAAAAACCACCCCACTCTATCTAAAAAAAACCGCCCTAAAAGATAATTTTATATTTGAAATTTCGATGGAAATTCTTACTCCAAATTTTTCATCTGGAATTTGTCTGAAACGGGGCGGGATAAACAGCAGTTCAGTTGATAAACAGCAGGGAAAGATGTTAAAAAGTGGGACATACTCGGAAAAAATCGCTAGAACTCCAATAAAAAGTTTATAGAAAATCTGAGGAGATTGAAAACAGCCAGGAAAAATGGGAAATATTTCAGAAAGTCGAAAAACACTAAGGAAATATCTGAAAAGCCTGAGATTTACCGTAAAAGGTAAAGAAAATCAGACCAAGTAGGGAAAAATCATGTATATTACTAGAAAACATTATAAAAATTTTGTAAAAATTGAAAATAGCCAGGCAAAATCGTACAAATTTTGGAAAGTGTCCGGAAAGTATGGAAATGGGAGTAAAATTTGGAAAAGTAGAAAAAAGCGGGAAATGGACAAGTAATTCGGTGGCTTGTCTTCGACGTTTTCTACTTTATCCAAATTTTGTCTCAATCTTGTCTCAATTTTGTGCTGTCTAATGCGCAGAAGGGGCAGAGCACATCTTCTGAAATATAGCCCAGTAACGTACAGTAAGCAACGTTTATTTCTGGTTATGCTATAATCAATCAAGTTTCAAATTATTTTTAACTTTGAACTACTTTCAGTTTTGACTACAGATAAATTGCATTTGGCTCGGACTCCATAGAATTTGGCTCAAAATCTATAGTCAAATAATATACTTCAATTTAAAATGTAGTAAATTTATGATATTTTTAAGGGAAAATTGAATATTTCGCCGAATTAAGTGAGATATTAACTTTAAGCTTGTAGAAATTAATGTTAGTCGGGACGATTTATCTAAAACATAAATCTATATGAGATTGATTTTTCTGAACTCCTTTCGTAGTTTCGTTTTTGGATATTTGGCGTCATTTTAAAAATAAAATTTGTTAAATAACCGATTTAAATTTGTATGTAATTAGATCACCTAGCCTAGATCATCCTTCTTCCATAGAAAGTCTAATTTAATTTTAAACGCTCGTCAAGATTCCAGAGTTAACTTTTTTCAAAATATTCTCTTAATAAGATTTATTCAATAATAATATAGACACAATTCCGTGTGATTAGATTCTTCAAGTTCTGAACAAAATTTTCTGGAACATCAGTTTTTCTTCCAGACTGTCAACGAAACATGAACTGAAAGATTATCCTTTTATTGATCAAATATGATGTGATACCTATGATTCGATAGACTCTATAGACTCGATGATTTATTAATTTTGAAAATCTGGTTATGAATTTTAGCAATTTGGATAATAATTGGATTTGAAATTATGGACAAAATCAAATAAATATTTAAATTTGATTTTATTTTACATTAATAAATTCTTTCACCATTTTCTTCATTCTTCTATAATTCAAAGTAATTAATAATTTTTTAGTAAATATTTTGCTAATATACCACTATATTGAAAGCTTTGTAATTCGTTCAATTTATAATTTTTACTTATTTCTTTAACACAATCTAGTAATTTATTTAATTAGAGTAGGCTGACAAAAATGATAGAATCTTCAAAATTTCAAATTACATCTTGCCAAACGAATGCGAAACCCTTCCATACTATATCTTACTATTGATTCTCATAAAGTGTAAAGTTTTTATCAAAAGCTTTCAGTAAACTTTGGTGACTTTAATAGAGCTTTTTCGAGAAAATTTGAAATTTCGTTGCAGTAAAATTATTTGCCGTATAAGTCACAGAAACTTCCATATGGAAGCACCTATGCTCCCTCGAGGAGTAAAAGGTATAGATGAGATGATGAAAATTATTTGCCAGCAATTTTGCAAAACGTATAAAATTACATCCGAAACTTAAAGCCTTCTTTGAGCTTTAAAATATTTAAAGCTTTTTGGGAAAACTACGATTCAAATATCATTAATCGGATAAAAAGTAACAAACAAAACAAACAAAATAAAATTTTTAGTAAAAGCTCTCCGTGAACTTTCTGTCTTCTGACTGTAATAAAGTTTTTTTTTATTAAATATGAAATATCGATATAGTAAAATTATTTGGCAGAAAAATAGATAAACGAAACGCATAAAATAAATTTCAAACTTAAGGCTTTCTTTGAGCTTTTCCGATTTTGACAACCTTTTGGATAAAATTTGAAATTTGATTAACATTTAAACAACCGGATAAAATGTAGATTCCAAATAAACAGAAAAAAATATTTATTAAAAGCTTCCTGTGAACTTCGGTGACTTCAATAGAGCTTTTTAGAGAAAATTTAAATTCTTGTTGCAGTGAAATTATTCGTCAGGAATATAGGTTTCAAAACGTTCAAAGCTTTCAGGTTTTTAAAGCTTTCGAAGGAAAAGCTTCGGGGAATTCAACAGATTTTATCTATACAAAAATTTACATTTCAATGTAGCACAATTATTTAAATGGAAAATTGGTTTCAATGCGTACAAAACTACATCTAAAACTTAGAGCTTTTGGATTTTCGAAGGCTTTTGGAGAAAAATTTTAGTTTTGAAATTACTTTCATTAATACGATGAAAAGTAGATTCTAAAACAGTAAAATAAAGTTTTATAAAAAGCTCTCAGTAAAAGCTTACATAAAAGCTTTTCGCGAAAACAGATTATAACATTTGTTAAGTTCTTCAAATCCGGCGCACCTCATGGAGATATTTAACGCACACCACTACGCTTTATTGTTCGATATCTTGCTGTTTCCAACCTTTTCCGACTCTATTAATTATTCCTAGACTATTTATCGCATTTTACTGAATTTCGCTCTTTTCTCTCCAATTTCCCGACCAGATCTCGATTATGAGACGTTTTGCCGGTTTTTTCTACTTTTATTGATCTGAATTTTTTCCCTAACTTTTATTTTAACTAACTTTTAATTTTGACTTCAGTGTATTAAAGGCTTGAAATTGAAAAGACTTGAAATTTAACGGATATACGGACATCATGTAACGTGGCTACACTAGATTTATATCTCATATGCATACTCCACATATATGACAAATTATGTGTTAAAATATTACACGAATAAACACAATTTATTACAAACGCATAATATGTATAAATATTTAAATATTTTAAATTCCGTGTTTATAAATAAAACCTTAAACTTTAATATTATTTTAAGAAACAAATAAAAATTAGCTTACCTGCTAAATTCAGGTTTATATATGGAAGCACTACGATCTCGTCTTATATCTTAAACATTTGTTTCATCGTATATTTCTGAACTTACTTAATTACCAAAACCTAATTTCTCTAAGTACTTACCGATTTTAATATATTTTATTATTTATTGCATTTTAATCAATAAATAAACTAATGAAATTAAATCTAAAATTAAATTAAAATAATGAAACTGGAAATCATAAATTTCATGAAAATCCGATAATTTTAAGTAGATTAGGAATTTTAAGAAATAAATTCTAGAATTTCATGGAAATTTGAAGTCAGACAGATATTCGATAAATGTATCATTGCTTAGTTATTATTATTAAAATTTTAATATTAAAAGGAAATAAAACAATTTTTATTGTCTAATTGTTATTTTCCTACCCTTTTCGGTTCCTTTTAACAAAAATTCCCATGTTAAATTTAATTATTTTAATTTTTTTTTAGGGCATGCAAATACCCTTGGTGTTAGGCAATGGACTTCCTTACGTTACAATGATGATTGAAATATACTCGGAAATTCATTATTAAAATTGATGATGGTAAAAAAATAGTGACTCAAGACTAAAGAAAAACTCCTGAATTTCCAAACTATTTTCCAAATTAATGGATACCGGATTGAAAATTGGATACAGAAATTGGTACATTTGCCGTAATACATCAACACGATTTCTGATATCTACATTTTATCTCGAGATTTCTTTTAAAAAAATGTTAAAAGGGGCAATTCTTCAATTTTTTACAGCTCGTTTAGTTTAATTTAACAGATTTCATCACAAATTGTATTCAGTAAACTAATGTGTTAGTTTATGAAATGTCAAACCTGTCAAACTCTAGTTTAGTCAAATGCGACCAAAATTGAACTCATTATTTTAAACGAACCAATATAATTATTATTCAATTAAATATTCCCCTAAAATTTACCCTTAAAAATCAGAGGGTTGATTTACGATAAAAGATTGTTTTACAGTTTCTTCACTGTACCCTTAGGTTTCATTTCGCAGATTCAGGTTTTCCGATTGCATAATAAAATTTTTGGGAAATTTAAATTTCTCATGACTCGGAACAATACAAAATAGAAGGTTCAAAATACAATTCAAAAATTCAAAATTTTTTACTAAAATCCCTTCGATAATAATTAATTAAAAATAATTTGGCTTCAGTCGACTAGAAATAGTCTGAAAATATTTTTTTTTAATAGAAATTCTTAGATAAATAATGAACAAAAATCGATGGAACTTAATGAATTTTTACAAAAAGATTTTGACGGGATTTTAAAAATACATGTTGGGAGGAGACCCCTGACCCTATGGTCTTGATAGATCACCCTTGTTGTCCCTTATTTGAATTCACTTTGAAAGTTCAAAATATTACATTTTCAACTCCTAACTAATCAATGGCGTGAAGTTAAATTAAACCGGTGGAAAAGTAAACTTTTACATTTCGCTTTTAAATTTACACATTTTAAAATCTATTTTTTATCTCAATAATTTAACGTCTGATTATGATTTAAATTTAAGATCATCTGAAGAGAGCTTTAAGAAATTTCCCCAAGCTTATCCAAAGCTTTTAATTGAAATGTAGTAATTTTATGCTTTGTTAAATCTATTCATCACCCAATAAATAATGATCGATAATAAAATGAAATCGGAAACTTTCGTTAAAAAGCTTTGTGGAAAATTAAATTTCTACAAAAGCTTTAATGAATTTAATTGAATCGAATTGAAGGCAAATTATTATATTGTCCTTGTTTGCCCGTTCTTGAAAAATTCATTTGCAATTCATTGCCATTTGCCATTTTATGAAAATTTGAAATTTCTTGAAAAGACCGATATCTGGATTGAAAATAGATTTGAAAACGAAAGGAAATAAGTTCAAAACTTAAAGCTTTCATTTAGGTTACAATCGATTGAGAAAGTTTTTTATCCAAAAAATTCATAATCGAATTAAATGAATCGAATAAAAATTAGATTCGAAATGATTTAAAATAATATTTTAATATTAAGCTTTCAATGAGCTTCCGAGATTTCTAAAGCTTTATCTTGGAAAAGTTGAAATATCGTTAAATGCCTTCATCTGGATAGAAAATAAATTTATAAACGTTTCAAAGTTAGAGCTTTCGTTGCGTTTTTAATAGTTGGGATAAGCGTACGTCGAAAATTTCATATTTAATTAATGGGATTAAAATTGCGATTGCGATGCGATTTTGAGGCATTTTCTTGAAAGAATTTGAACTTGCATGAAAATAAATTTTAAAATTTTAAAAAATTAGTTCGAAACTTTAAGCTTTCATTGAGCTTACAATAAATTGAGAAAGCTTTTAACGAAAATTTCACATTTTACCTAAATTTAATAAATCGTATCAAAATTAAATTCCGAATATAAAATAATGTTTTAGTTTTAAACTTTCCATGAGCTTTCGAGATTTTTAAAGCTTTATTATGGAAAAGTTGAAATTTCGTTAAAAGGCCGTTATCTGGATAGAAATAGATTTATAAACGTAAAAAATTTAGTTCGATAGTTAGAGCTTTCGTTGCGTTTTCAATAGTTCGGAGAGCTTTCTGCTAAAATTCCATATTAATGGAATAAAAATTCGATTCCAAATTATATAAAACGACATTTTAATTTAAAGCTTTCAATGAGCTTTCGTGATTTTTGAAGATTTTTCTTAGGAAAATTTAAAATTTCCTTAAAGAATCGTTATCCGGACAAAATATAGATTATAAAACGCCAAAAATAAGGTTAAAAAAATAAAACTTTCTGGAAGCTTTTAAATTTTTGCAGAGCTTTTGTATGAAAAGTTAAGTTTTGATATTTTTGAATTTTTTGTCAACTAATTTATGAATTTTCTGCATTATTACATTTTTTGGTTTCGAAGAAAATTATCGGGAAATCCGGATCAAATGTCCGATATTCAAATTACTTCGAAATTCAAATATTCAGTACGAGCGAGCCTTTACGAATTTTTGATTTATCTTACAAGGAGACCACATGGTAGTCGGAATTTATTTATTTTTTTTATTTATATATATGTAAAGTTCCTTACTCGAATATGAATTTCCTAAAATATTACGACGCACTTTCTACTATTCTCGATAAAATCGACTTTGCAATTTTCCGATGCCGAAGTGGTTTTTCCATATTAGCTCCCTTATTTACCGTCCGATCGAATAGTAATCTTCCGGACGCATATACAACATGTGAAAATACACCAGAAAAAAATATAAGATAGGTGGCGCTGCATACAAAAATTTCGAGTTTTGTTAATAGGAGCAGTAAAAAGGCGTCCAATAAGAATATGGTGTACTACAAAGTTGTTGCATGCATGATTATGCGTCCAATGATGTGCAATATAATATGTAGTTTGGTTAACCCTTTAACAGTGTCGGAAAAAAATTTGGTTCGGGAGAGAAAGTGTTAACCAAAAACATTCTCAAGCAATTGCAATTCTCGCATAGCAATCGATTGGCGTTGGAATTTTTTCGCTAGCCCCTTTAATAAAAAAGTTGATTTTTCAACCACCAAAAGGTAAGGCTAAAGGTCCTACAATTTCCAACAAAAAACAATTTCCAGACCTTTTGACCTTTGATCACCGATTGCCGAAAATTTTGTTCGGCGACAAAAAAACTTTTGTTCCATGAAAGTTGCGTAGATTGTTGCTCTACAAAACAAACTTAAAAAATTTGGGAGAAGTTAACCTTTTCATGCCTTTTGGACTGAAAATAGGTTTTCCAGAAATTCGCCTCCAGCGGAGGGGGAGAGGAGAAATTTGCAAGTCTCACAATTTTGTTCGATAGAGAATGAAAATACCTATCGACTGATACTAAATATGATACTGAGCTTCATTATACCGAATACCATTTGAGGTTGTTACCCTAATCGATTGTATATTTAATCGATTGTTAAATATTTTATGGAAAGTTAACAGAAAATTGAACTAAACGTTACCGAAATTGCCCATAAAATAATTTGTTGCGATAATTGGGACACTCACCTTTTCAAAAATATTTATCTAAAATTATCGCTCGTCTAAATATACCTTGAGTGTTTCCCTGTTGAAGAAAAAAAACATTTCAAATAATTTTTTTTATTTAAATTTATTTCTGCATTTTTATTTTCTATTAAAAAATCAACTTATTTATTGCATAACATCGCTAATTAAATCTAATTGAACAAACCTACTTACGGGTGACTCGTAATATTTTTCTTCACGACGTTAAATGTGGCTTATGACTTGGATGATAATTTTTTATTTTACGTTGAATGATGAATTACATGATTTTACCTGTAATTATTTAATTATTTAATTTATGAATTTAATATAATCCGAAGGAAACGAATTTGCTGTTAAAATATCAGAAAATAACCGTCAATGAAAACATCGAAAATAAGTAGACATCGATCCACTTGGCGCTTAAATTAACGTCATTTTCTGTTATTGTTGTGACATTTCATTTATAAAATAATTATTTCATTAATTTTCATTTTTAATTTCAATTAATTAAATGAATTTAAATATAAAATGGATAAATTAACACGTGAATCATGTTTAGAAGAGATTTCTCATTGGATTTTGGATGTCGATCGAAAGGTACGTGATTTGTTATCAGTGATTTTCCAGACTTCCCGTTTCGGTTTTTTTTTAGGTTTCTATCATTGAAATATCAAATAAATGGAACATTCCCCATCCAGATAGTGAATCGATTCTACAGGAATGGATCGAAACCCATCCAACGGAAAAATTATTGAAAGAATTCGTTTTTCGAGGTTACACGAAAGACGATCAGTACCGAATTTGCGTTGTTCCGGAACGAGAATTAAATCAAACGGAAGAGAAGTTCGGTAAATTCGTCCGGCAATTATGGACCGTTGAACGGATGGGTGAGACAACGAGACGGTTAACGGATAATCGAATTGTTGCCGATGAAGAGATTTTGTAAGATTTTCCCTCCTCAAATAAATCAATAGAAAATTCTCCAAATTTACTTTTAGCTTAACGATAAAAATCCCCGATAAACCTAGGAAACCTAGAGATACCCGGCCACCGGTTAAAATCGGAGATAAAATTCAACCGACGACGTCGTCATCGATTCCCGATAAGAAACCGGAAGTTTTAGATAAAAAACCACCGGTGAAATCGTTACCGGTTCAGAAAACACCGGAAAAGAAAAAAGTTTCACCAAAAAAAGAGAAGGAAACACCGAAATCGAAAACAAATAAGAAAAATGTACAAAACTCGATTAATTCATTTTTTTCTGTTAAACCAGCCGTGCTGAAGATTAAGGAAGAAGCAAAACCTAAAGAAAATAAAACGATTGAACAACCAAAAGAAAATAAACCCATTGAAGATCCAAAAGAACCTTCCGTTAGCCATAAACGGAAATTATCTGAATCGGAAGATGAAGTTGTTTTTGGAACTCCTCAACCAAAAAAGGAAATAAAATCAAAGGTATCGTCGACAAAAAAATCGAAGAATCTACCGGAAAAACCGGGAAAACGGTCAAGAATTCGGGTGATATCCGATTCAAGTGGTGATGATGAGGATAAAGAAGACGTTGAAACCGATTCACCCGACAAGGAGCCTGAAAATGAATTAAAAGAAAATCTATCAGAGAACGAACAAAAAGAGGTGGAAAATCGTAGAGGTAAAATAAAACGAACAGTTCAACGAACCTATCAAGATGAAGAAGGATTTTTCGGTAAAAAGAAAACATATTTTATTCAATTAAAATTATTTTATTTTCTTCCAGTTACCAAATCTGTAGTTGAATATTACAGTGATCCTGATGAGGTTGTAGAAGTTCCGATTGTAAAACCAGAAGAGAAAGTTGTAGTAAAGCCGATGGAAACACCGGAAGTTAAACCAGTTCAGGAAACGAAGAATGATAGTAAATCGAAACCGAGAGGAAAAGCGGCTGCAAAACCGGTCCCTAAAAAAGGAATGATCACCAATTTCTTCACTAGGAAATGATTTTTATTTTTATTTTAATTTTTTATTAAATTTAAGAATTTTAGTCGATAAGAATTTAATTTAATTTAGAATTTAATACTAAACAATTATGTGGAACGTAATTTCGATGATAGGAAGCCGTCTAAGGGACGGATCTAGGAAAATCAAATTTGGAAACTCGATAATTACGAATTTAGAGAGAAATTGGTAGAATGTCTTATAATCGAAGTGTGACGGGACTTTAAAAATATAACTTCTGTACTGATATTTTAAGACATTGACTTCATTAGATCACTTAGCTTCTAATTAATTAAGTAACTAATAAAATGACGGGGTTCATGTAAAAAATATGATTTTGACGTATGGTGAAAACTCAAAAATTCGCATAGCACATGGAGTGAGGGAAAAAAATATTAAGTTGTCGCCATGGAGGAATTTATAGAAACGGTGTAAATTCTATTAATAAAACCAACCACATTCCTCATCAACACTTCTCAATGGGAAAATGTTGCAATCGATGCCCTTTAATTTCCTAAATTTAAAAACAAATGGTTCCCATGTGTTCAAATTTGGGCTCAAGAGAAATTAGAATTTCACTTTAAAAACCTTATTTATGAATATCTAGTGGACGTAACAACCGAAGACCTTAACAGCGTTCCGATGGGGGCGGACGAAAATGCTTAGTTCGACTTTGGAGAAGTCTCTGAGAGTCATACTGGATCTACTTCGTATTCGTATTCATAGCTGCAAATACGAATAAATTCGTATTCATAAATACGAATACGAATATGCCCAACTCGCCCAACGCTCGGGACGCCCAAATACGGCAGTTGTTCCAGAAAATGTTGCGAAAGTGCGCAAAATCGTTTAGGGCGATCGCAAATTAAAATTGAGGGAGATTGCTGAAGCTGTGAAGATATCTGAGGGCAGTGTGTTTACCATTTTGCATGAACATTTGGATATGAAAAAGCTATGCTCGAAATGGGTGCCGCGTTTGTTAACACCGGAACAAAAACAAAATTGTATAGACGATTCGGAGTTTGGCCATCTTTAACCGCGATAAAGCCGAATTTTTGCGTCGATATGTCGCCATGGATGAAACGAGAATCCATCATTTCACTCCATAGTCAAGTCGGCAGTCTGTGGAGTGGTCAGCAAGCGGTGAAAGCCGTCCGAAGCGACCAAAGATTCAAACCTGAGCTCACAAGGCTATGGCATATGTATTTTGGGATGCTCACGATATTTTGTTCATTGACTACCTTGAGAAAGGAAAAACGATCAGCAGCGAATACTACAAGGTATTATTGGACCGTTTGGCCGACGAAATCAAGAAAAAACGGCCCACATGGCGAAGAAGGAACCACTTTTTCACCAAGACAATGCGCCGTGTCACAACTGGATGGCTACCATGGTAAAATTGCATGAACTACGCTTCGAATTGCTCCCCACCCGGCTTATTCTACAGATCTGGCCCCCAGCGACTGCTGACTCCTCACGGATCTCAAAAGGATGCTCCAGGGCAAGAGATTTTCGTCCGATGAGGAGATGATCGCTGCCACAGAGGCTCATTCTCCATCAAAAAACCAGATTTTTTTAACCTTCAGTCCGTGTTGAGGTGCTGTAGGCACCTCTCCCATTTTAGAAAGAGAATGCTTCAAATATTATAAAACAAAGGAGAAATAGAAATTCGGTATGTGTATTCAGTAGTCTGCCCACTCCAGACACAAAAAGCGCAAACCGTGTTGGAGGTGCCTACGGCAATTTTTATCGTTTTTTTTTTTGGGTTTTTTCCACATTTATTCTTATGAAAATAAAGGAGAAACGATTTAACATTTTTAACGTGTTCTCCATACTGCTATCTACTGTAACATGTCGCCACATGTCTGTGACTGTAATAAATAATGTTCGAAATATATGTGGCTGCTGTTCATTCAACAGTAATAATTTGAAGCGAGCAGAAGTAAAAATTATAAAAGATTTCAGTTTCAAGTAAATTTATTACTTATTAGAATTTTGCTAGGAGGTAAACCATGGATAGGCTCAATAAATTATTGAATCTGTGTGGAACCAGAGAATTGACTGAAGGTGAGCAGGAGGAGATGCAAGAACTGCTCGATTATTTGGGAAACGATATAGAGGAAGATGTTGATATGTTGATTCTGATGTTGAATTAGATGTGAGTGGAAACGATATTGACTACGTACCTTCTGCAGATGAAACTTCTTTCAACAGCGAATCCCAAGATGACGCGCCAGCGATGATGGATTTACGTGATCAACAAACAATTGTTGAAATCAATGGCGATGATGAATTGTACTCGTAGAACAACGAAATATTTCAATTGAATTTACATCTGATGATGACGTCACTGGATAACCTGGCCCGTCTGCTGTTGCTCCCAACAGAGGTAAAAAATATAAAGCTCAAAACAAAACGTGAAAAGTGGAATGGTGCTCCAATGCAGAAGAAACCCAAAAGAATCGATGCAGAGTGGAAGGAAATCAACGAAACGCATCAAATGTTGTCTGTCTAGTCTAGAGGCGGTAAGTAAAAAGTTTGACGCCTTCAAGGTGTTCTTCAGTGAAGAAATGGTCAAATCGATTGTTGAGTATACGAATTCAAAAGCTCAGGAATTTTAAAGAGACCCAGCTACAAATCAAGCTAGACCTTCCTCGGAACGACGAGGAGTGTGGACAGATACAAACTAATATGAAATTTATGCATTTATTGGCCTGTTGTTGTAAAGTGGATCCGAAAAAAATTTGAACGTTCACGCGACCGACTTATGGGAAAGCGATCTATCTTCAATTTACAAAGCTACAATGTCGTTAGATCGTTTTGAGCAGCTGAAAAGATTCTTACGCTTTGATAATTGGCAGATTTAAAATTTTTATTATTAAAATTCAACATTATTATTATTAAATCGCAAATATAAAAGATAATATTGAAATTTTACTTGCTTCCCCATACAAAGTATATGGGGTGCCGCAGGCACCTCCAACACGATATGTAACATTCTTTGGCCAACACGGACTGAAGGTTAAACATGGAATTGAAATGCTAGAGAAGCGTTGGAATGATTGTTTGATCTTAGATGGTGAATATGTTGATGAACAAAGCTTAATTTGCCAAAAAAAAATGTGTTTTTCTATGTCAGTCCGGAACTTATTGAGTTATGTGTTAGTTTAACTTGCTGTAACTTTGCTTTACAAATTATATAAAGTTAAGTTGCTTTTCTACTTTAAAAATCCATTACTGTGGAACCGGTGGGCGGTTAAAAAATTTTACTGCTAACAGATATACAAAAGTGGGTGGTAGGTATAAAAGGTTGCCTACCCCTGCGAAATGAATAATATTTTTGTTAATATTTAACGAAATTAATTTCTAGAGAAATTTCTATACAGTTTCTTCACCTGATATTGCCATTACTACAGTTCTACCATTTCTAGCATCAAACGTCATTTTTAGACCTATTTAGTTTGAGGAAGCGTCGCTTTCAATTGTTGGTACATAAAACACTGGGAATACAAGTTTGTTATGTCAAAATCTGACTGCCAACAAGAAAAAACGTAAACAAAACACGACACGTATTTTGAAATTGAAGAAATTTTTCCGAAGGGAAGGGTCAATGAAATCATCACAATTTTCCAGATAAAATAAGACGGAAAATAATCTTTTTTAAGTGTAAATCATCCAATCCGAATCTTTAATTATGTAAAATCTCGTTGAAAGTGATGAAATTCATTTGAAATTCATTGAAATTGTTAAAACCCGGAGAATCTAGAAATTGGAACGAATCGCTTTTATTTTTATTGATTAATTTCTTATCACGTGTAAAGTAAATAAAAAACGGCAATTCGGACGTGGAAAAGTTGATCGGAAAGCGGAAAAATAATTAAATGGAAATCTAAATTGCAACCGTCAAGTGATTTTTGGTAAAATATGAGTTTTGTAACGGGAACAACGGGCACCGAGGCAGCCCAAAAATTCCTCGAAATCCTACAAACCGATTTCAAGAACTTGGGATTGGAAACGAAGAAAAAGTATCCGCAGATAAAGGAGTCGTGCGAGGAGGCGATCATGAAATTAAAATCAGCTGGGGTTAATCCCCAAACCCCCGTTTACTACGTTGTTAATCAAATCCTGTATCCATTGGTCCAAGGATGTGAATCAAAAGATTTGAAAATCATTAAAGTTCGGGTCCCGAATTCATTTCAATCGTTTTACCGAATTAAATTCTTTATTTTACTTTTAGTTTTGTCTTGGAATGATGCAACGACTCATCACCCAACAGGTCGTTGATCAAAAGGGCGCCCGGTACATTACGGACACCCTGTGGATGTTGATGGAACATGGAACGGAAGAGGTTAAAGTCCTACAAACAGTGACGTTATTGTTGACAACAAATACAGTCGTTCATGGTGAAACGTTAGCGAAGGTAAATCCGGGTTTCTTCGATTTTTATAAAATTCAATTTAATTCTTCTCCCGTAGACTTTAGTGATGTGTTTCCGGCTCCATTTCACCAAAGACACGACAACGATTAATACAGCTGGAGCAACCGTTCGTCAGTTGGTTTCATTAGTTTTTGATCGAGTGACGGCCGAGGAAAATCAACCAGCCATAGAATCAGTGCCACCATCATCACCAACGGGTGATCAACCGATTAACCAATCGATTGGATCGGCAGGGGAGAAAAGGAGTTTGAAACCCTGTGCTGAAGACGCTTACATGTTGTTTCAAGTAAATTTCCAGATAGAAATAAATCTCCTTTAATTAAAACGATTTTTTATTAAATTTTAGGATCTCTGTCAACTTGTGAATGCCGACCAACCGTGTTGGTTGTTGGGAATCACCGAAATGACCCGTTCGTTTGGTTTAGAATTGCTCGAAACCGTTTTAATGTCTTTCTCAT
>JANTOP010088052.1:0-20269 GCA_027564815.1 Symmerus nobilis
AATTATTATCATTTCTATCTATATTATATATTATAATTAATTATTTATATTATTTTATCTATCATTCACCCGGAGGAATTTTTTAATGAATTTCGACTTCTCACCTCTCTATCTCCTTCGAAATCTCCTACCATAAATGCTTGTCAAAATTCATAAAAAAATCTTTACCGCCCAATATCTCGAAGACAAGGACCCGTTTGACCCTGCAGGACCGATTCGCTCTGTATATACTATAAATTTCATGCTTCGTACCTAATAAAAAATTATTGGAGCATGGTTGGTGATGAAGATCCATTTATTTCGAAGTTTGCAAGCAAAACTATCTGAATGGTAAGATTTTCAATACTGATGATGATGTCAAAACGAAGTTGGTTCAATTTTTACTAATAAAGGGGCAGAATTTCGATGAGCTCGGAATCATGACGTTGCCAAAAAGATACATTACTGAATAAAATAATTTTTTACCTATCAAAAAATTGTGTTATGTTTTCATAAGAAAAACGCAATTTATTAGTTGCCTACCTAATACAATAATTTTGTCGGTCACAAACGTTTGCAATACATATGTACAATCATGGATGCAAACGAATTTATGACAGTTTTATGTCCCGTGCACTACCTGGCTGCAAATCATTTGCCACGATTTGAGACATTTTGTCAAGGTTGCAATGCAATCACGTTTTCCAGCCAGTTTTAATTACGATTTGTTTCCCATTTCAGTCAAAATTCTTTCCAACCCCCATTCTTTTCAGAAATGTTTTCCATATGAAAAACTCAAATATTAGGGTGGCTCGGTTATAAATTATGAATATATGATGGAGATATCCTTAGATTTGACATTGGGAAACAATTTTTTGGAATAAAAAAACTCCAAAATTAATAGAGTGTTTCGTTCATAGATGAATTAATTAATTTATGAAAATCATTGGAGTTGATATTTAGGACTATAATTAAGATTAATAAATTCAGAATTTGGAGATTTTCTGCAATTTTTTCTATACGTTTCATTAAAGGAAATGAGTGTTCCTGAAATACTATTTCCTTTGCCGGTATATAATCCCCCCCTCCTCCCCTCGAATATTTATTTAATTATATAATAAAACAAGAGTTTAATTTAAAGACATTTTTATTTAAATTGCAATATAAAAATCCATCCGGTTAAATCAGCCATAAATTTGTCCATTAATTGTCTATGAATAATATTTCCAAGAAATACGTAAATTTAATCCTTAGAAAATAAAATGTTCGAACTTAAATAGTCCTCCAAATATTCGATCATAATTTTCCAATTTTACGCCTTGAAATTTCACCATTAAATAATCAGCATAAAAATTAATTTTCAAATGAAATCCTCTTTAATCGGCACACAAAGAAAATTATTAAATGCAATTTATTATCATTAAAATCTGAATGGTTATGTTGAAAACAATGAATAACCGAAACAAGAGGAAATCAATTTAATTAATTTTATTTTGTATTATCGATAAATCGTTTATTAAGCTGATTGAAGGATCAATTAAAATCCATAACATTTAATACCCACATCGGTACAAGTAAAATTTTAATTATTAATTAAATGAAATGAATTTGCGGATCGTTAGTAATAGTTTAGGACTTGGAAATTAATATATAAAAGTAAGCCCTCTAGTGTTAATTGTCAATGAGATGTTTAACCACAATTTGTGCCAAACCGATATTTACCAGTATGGAAAATCCGTTTTATTTCATTGCATATATTTTGGATTTAGATATATGCAAGCAAATATTGACAGGCTAATCGAGATATGTAATCATCACACGGATATCGTCAAATATAACCGATAAGGTATCCGTATTTTTTTTTTGTTTCCAATTGTATGTCTACCAGAATTGTTTGTATTTCTACATTTATAAATTATTGTGTAAATTATTGATTTTGAATAGAATACAATGCTGACATTCAATGGATGGTATGGAATTGTATGCCAATCTTATTATGAAGATCTAATATCAAATTTTCCTTTTTAGGTTTGTAGTCAATACGATAAAAGGTAATCTATCTACATATGGGTAGGATATCCTCTAGGTAAAATTACACTGTTTATGGTAAGACACATTTTGAGATAATTTGATAAATATCTGAGCGAAGAAGCCAATACATTTAATTTTTCAGTTGGATAAAATATAATCCAGCCGAAATTAACGACTTACCTGCAATTTTACGAAGGCTTAAACCAAGGTAATTATATTAATTATTCACTGACTGGTTTTCAATCAGACTAATAATTTCACATTTATTTTATTTTTAGGTCACATACATCATTTCTATAGAGTTTACCTACCTACCTACCTAGATTCCAACAGTAACCGTAACTCTTTTGAAAGTTACATAATGTCTTTCACTTCTCCAATACGTAGTCGGGTCTATTCTTTTTATATTTATTTCAATTCCCTGTTGAAAAATTAAATAAAAAGTGTAGTAATAGATATTATATGAATTTCTTTAATTGAACCTCATACTTACTTATTATTCATTCCAATTCTATCCTTTTTCTAAGTTATGAGAGCTTCCCTATTCGTAAGGAATTCGCTTTCAATAGTCTCATTCAAGAAAATCTGAAGTCCTAATTAAGATTTTTATTAATTTAATATTGTCTCTTGCATATAATTTAAAAACTCTTCTGTAAACTATGAAATCTTATGTACATTTTCTTGTTTTATATGAATTCAGTGGCGTGCGCAGAAGGCGCAGGGGACACCTGAAATATCAACAAAATCATAACCAATTTTTATTGCTGTAAATTGCTAATTAAAATTATTCTATTTAATAATTTTGAATCATTTTACTTTTAATTTTTATCAATGCTATATGTATAATTAATCCGAAATCAAAAAAATATATTTTAAGTCGTAAAAGATTAAGTTCGCAACTTAGAGCTTTCTTTGAGCTTTTAATGGATTTAGAAAGCTTTTAACGAAAAGTTCGTACCATATATAGTGAATCGAATAAAAATAACATTCCAAATTGTATAAGAATGGCAATATAAATTTAAGATTTCAATGAGCATTCAAGATTTTAAAAACTTTATTTTGGAAAAATTTTAAATTTCGTTAAATTGCCGTTATCTGGATATAAAATAGATTTTTAAACGTAAAAAATTAAGTTCTAAACTTAGAGCAGTGATGGGGAACCTTGACCCTTGGGTCAGACACTGACCGACGCGTTGATTTTAATGATTTATAATATATAAAAGAGAGAACAGACAATCCAAAATATTAAAAAATAACGTATAAGTACGTAGAGTAGAGTATTGAACATAGAAAAGGACTCTACATGATAATTACGAATTTTTTGTGCACTAAGAAAGGTTTAAATTTCGGTTCTAAAGTTATGTTTTAAATCTATTTTCTATCCTAAAAATTTAACGTCACTGAAATTTAAAACATTCTGAAAAAAGCTTTAAGAGAGTTACAAAAGCGCATCTTAAATCATAATAATCTTAAAATATTAATTAAGTCGGAATTGCATTTTAATTTTTATTCTAAAATTTAAATTTAAATGAATTTCGAATTTTTAGTTTAAAAGCTTTTTGGTGAAATCAAAAGCGCTAAGAAAGCTTTAAATTTCGATACATTTTAAAATCTATTTTATATCGCATTAATTTAATGCCATTGAAATTTAAAATTGTCTGAAAAGATCTTTAAGAAACCTTCAAAAGCTTATCCAAAGCTTTTAATCAAAATATTATTTAAGTCATTATTAAATCTATTTTATCTTCTGATAAATAAATTTCAGTGAAATTAGAAACTTTCGTAAAAAAGCTCTGTGGTAAATTAAAATCTCCAAGAAAGCTTTACATTCTTTTACTTTCAATACACATCAGATTTAAATAAATACGTTTTGAAATTGATTTTCTATTTCAATGATTTGACGTTAACGAAATCTGAAATTTTCTGATAAAAGCTCTTCAACATTTTAAAGTGTTTATCGGAGGCTTTTAATTAAAATGTAATTTTTTCATCCCCGAACCAATTTTTCATTAAATTAGTTAAATTTAAATGAAATGTCACATATTCGGGAAAAAGCTCTGTGGGTAATTTTTAACTATAATAAAGCTTTACATGTAGGATTTAAATTAATTCATTTTGTATCATATCATTTTTACGCCAAATTAATTTATTAAGTTTTAACGACTTTTTCCCGCCTATTCTATACTTTTCCCGATTTCGTATCGACTTTTCGGAATTTTAACAATTTCTCCCCGACCTTTTTCTAAATTCTCTCGAATTTTGGCTGTAAAAACCTGAATATCAAAGATTGTCTGCAAATCGTATATGTAATAGAATAAACGTCTAGAAATAGTCGGCGAAAAGACAGATTAAAGTAATAAAGTGGAGAATGCACAAGAAATTCTGACAAAAATCCAGGAAAATCTTGCAAAATCAGTTCCGAGTTTTCAGAAAACTTGTAAAACATAGTTCAGTATAAATCAGGAAAAGTTATACAAAATTCCCTAAATTTAGATAAAATACGAAGTTCTTGCCAAAAGCTTTATCAAACCATTGTTAGCTTTAAGTTTCGAATTTAATTTTAATTCCTTTCAAAACGTTTCTATTACGATTAAGCTCTTAGAAAGCTTAACATTAAATGTCATTTCATATAATTCTATCTAATCTATCTAATCTATAAAGGCTGTAACATTTTGTTATTTGGCTATAAAATTCTGCACAACTTGTGGAGATGTTGGCCGCACGTCACTGCTCCCTTTCCAACTGATGCCACTGACTTAGTGACCCACGAGCTAACTGAGAAAATAATGAACAAAATTCGACCCACTTCTCGAAAAGTTTCGCCATCACTGACTTAGAGCTATCGTTGCGCTTTTAATAGTTTGGGCAAGCATTCTACACAAATTCCATATTTCATTTAAATTAAATGAAACAGATGAAAATTCGATTCCAAATTATCTAAAATAACATTTAAACTGTGAGCTTTCAATGAGCTTTCGAAATTTTTGAAGCTTTATTTTGGGAAAATTTGGAATTTCGGTTAAATATCGTTATATGGATAGAAAATAGATTTTAAAACGTAAATATATGGTTCGGAAAATAAAGCTATCTGGGAGCTTTTAAGTTTTACCAGAGCTTTTCTACGAAAAGATTAATTTTAATATTTTTTTATTTTTCCTCGATTAATTCTTAAACTTTCTGCCTCGTTACATTTTTTGGAAACGGAAGAAAATTATCGGGAAATCCCAATCAATATTGCGATGTCCGATATTCAAATTTCTCAGCGCGAGCCCATACGAATTTTTGGTTTTTCTTAGATAAATTTCAACTATTCCGGAATATTTAATTTTTGTATTTTTTCCTAACTTTTAAAAGAACTTTGTGTGCTGTAACTCTCCTTATGTGTGTGTGAAGAAAGTTAGAATCTCCGATTTTGTTAATTAATATTGAAATATGTAAATTTAATAAGAATTCGAAAATTTAGTAGTTAGACAGAAATTCCAAGGAACGATATTTAATACCAGAATTTCAAAAAAATCCAAACATTTCAAGAAATTTGACAATTTTATTAAAAGTTAAATTTCATAAACTTCAAATTTCGAAATATCGTAATATACCCAACAATTCATAAAAATACATAAAATTTGACAATTTCAAATCCCGATATATTTGGATGGACTTGTGGTTAAATATATTTCCTCTCTCCCTCCTCTTTTCCCTTTCCCTCTAAAAAGTCTCCAAGGTCGTAAAAGGCCCCATATTGAACGGAGACCTATTGGTACAAACATTTTGTTTTTTAACGATTACAAAGGGGCCCTATTTTCTAACATATTGTGACAAATTTTAACTTTTCTATTGTTAAAATTTGGCATTTACGTACTCAATATTGTCAGTGGTAAATATAATACTGAGGACGTTTAATAAAACTGAATCAGAAATGAAAGACAATTTTTAAATTGGCTACTATCCTTCGGTTCCTAGCGCAAGGATCTTATTTGGTGCCAATTGGACAAAGTACGATTACTTTAAATTAAAGATAACTCATTGACTCCGATCCAGAAATTTGAATTACATAATGATAAACTAACAATAAAAGAAATATCATCTCATACTCAATAGAATCCTAATATAGAAGATTTATCCTGGAGGGTGATGAGGATTGTATTCTATTGGTATGGTAATATTTCCAAATCGTTTATATATTCGAGAATAAACAATTATTGTTACCAGCAATTCAATTAAGATGATAGTATGAGGGCAGTTAAGACTATTATATTTTCTCTTTAGCTTTCGCCCAATGGAAATGACTTTGATTCGTTTTCTTATTCAATAATAATATCGGTTATTGATTGTAAATCATTTGCTTAAAAATAGTTGTATGTCGAGTGATGATTGAATGGTGGTAAAATACAATTTACTTGAGAGCTTTTAATTAAATCCTGTATAGATGGAAGATATTTTCCGATAAACTTAATTCTATATGAAATTGATTGGAAATCATTAACTAGTTTGATTCTTAGCTTTTATGTTTTTGGAACGAACTTATGAATTTCAGAAATAATTAATTAACTGAATAATGTACTTAATATCCTTAAACATACATATTATTAATGGAAAATGAATAATGATCAATACCTTTTAGTAGCAATTCCAGTGGCGTGCAGACTAATGCACGGGAGGCGCTGAGCATACCTGAAATATCAACAAAATCATGATAATTTTACTAATTTTAATCTGAAATTAAATATATGCTTTGAATGAGCTTTCAAAATTTTTGAAGATTCCTATTTTTTTTGGAAAAATTTTACACTTCATATAATAACCGATATCTGGATAGAAAATACATTTTAAGACGTAGAAAATTAAGTTCGAAACTTCGAGCTTTCTTTGAGCTTTCAATGGATTGAGAAAGCTTTCAGTGAAAATGTCATATTTTAGCTAAATTTAATGAATCGAATAAAAATTTGATTCCAGATTATATAAAATAAAATTTTAATTGTAAGCTTTCAGTGAGCTTTCGAGATTTTTAAAGCTTTATTTTGGGAAAATTTTGAAATTCGCTAAAGGATCGTTATCTGAATAGAAAATAGCTTTCGGAAAACAAAGCTTTCTGGGAGCTTTTAAATTTTTGAGGAGTTTTTGTAAGAAATGTTTAGTTTTGATATTTTCCCATTTTTCCTCAACTAATTTATAAATTTCCTGTATAATTACATTTTTTTGGATCCAAAGAAAATTATCGGGAATTAAAAATTCAAATTTCCCGATGCGAACCTTTTCGAATTTGTGATTTTTCTTTTAGATAAATTTTAACTTAACCGATATATTAAATTTTTCTACTTTTACCTAACTGTCAAAGCAACTTTCAGAGTTTTTACATCTTTTTCCGACCGAAGAAAATATCCGGCGTGCACCCTAGTAATATCACTGAGTAATATTCTCTTGAATAAAGGAAACGCTTATGATAAACGCTGTAACGTTTTGTTAAGGGGTCGCAAAATTGTGCCTACCTTATGGAGATGTTGACCGCACGCCACTGATAAATTCTCATAAATAAGTTAGGCTCATGTTGTAAATTATATTTCTTTTATTAAAATTCATAACAATTTGAAATTTTTTCTAATCTATTCGTCTATTCACCTATCGTGACAACATTTTGGGTATAGTCAGTCCATTATCCATGCAATACTTAATAACAATTAATTATATTATTCATACGATTATAAGAGGGTACTAATAAACTATGGAACAATACTAACCCACATTCTGATGAAAAGTCGTTTCTGAAAAAAAAAAAAAAATGGGAAACGCTAATTTATTGTTTCCTGAATAAAGCTTTTCGTCAAATGTATATTTAAGTAAGGTGACCTTAATATAAATTTCATTTCCAGCAAGTGAATGTCCTGAAAATCTGATGACCCTAATCTTGTTCATATTTGACTCATATTTCAAATTTCGTGTATATGTTGTAAAGTTAACCAGCTCACCAGTGGTAATTTTTACTGTTGTCACACACCAAACGAAACTGGAATATGTGGGGGTGACCCATAGCGTTAGAGCCTTTGATAGATGGGTTTCTATTTTAATTTGCTCGTATATCGTGGCCAATTATGAAAAGGGTAATGTAGGTTGGGATAAATATGGGATATCATATTTTCTGATTGTGACGTAAGAAAATTTATATTTCCCATGGTTTCATCACTATACCATTGATATGAAGTAATTTCAGGAAATTATTATTTCATGCCTACAATTTCTTGATTTGTATTGTCGGAGATCAAATAATCATAATCAGATATTCTTTAGCCGATATCAGGAAATTGGATTATTTATTAATCTTAAATTAAATACGAAGATAAAGGATGATTTTTGTACCCACGCGGTCTTAATTTAACCTACCATTTCAATCCTTAATATTAAAATAGGAAAAACGGAAGATACTTCAAGTAGAATTTAATTATATTTATTTCTATTTAAAGAATTTTGTATTGAAAATTCAATTAAATAAACCAAAAATCAAAAAATATTCTATTTCCCTAGACGAGGATAATACTTGATGATAATCCTTTTTTATCGTTTCAGACCATTTCCAGTAGATTTGGACGTATTTTGACTTTAATAATTAAATTAAACCTATTTCGAGAAAATCCATGAAAAGGGGGGACATGTTAAGGATTTTTTTATAATTGATTTTGACGTCATTATAAAAATATAAATTATGTATTGACCCCTAAGATTTTCATATAATTAAATGAATTAAGTCATCCGGGAAATTAATCCTCATCGATATTTTAAAAATTTAAATTCTTCGCGAAATTATAACCATATCCCTGAAAAGTCTCCGTTTATTTGGATCACTCCTATACCGACCCCTATAAAATCAGAGGGTTAATTTTTTGAAAAAGTTTGTTCCACAATTTCCTAACTGTACTTTTCAGTTTAATTTTCCATAATTAGTTTTTCGAATTAGATAATAAAATTTCTTATAGAAATATCAATCTTTCACGATAGTACTGTCAAAAAAGTTTTGGGTTCATTTTTAAATAAAATTTTTTTTCTCAAAAAAATTTACTTAATAAAATCTCTTCGGTAATTACTTAGAAATAATTTTGCATTATTAGATTAAGAAAATTTGAAAACAATTTTTCCTCATCACAATTTCAAATAAAAATCGATCGATTTTATTAGATTTCTTACAATTCAATTTTTGACGTGGTTTTAAAAATATAAGAAGAAAAGGGACCGACTTTAAGGTATTGATTTCGAATTTATATCGAAATTTGAAATAAATAAATTTTCTGGAAAATTGTAATAATTTTTTTGAAAATCATCCGTTTTGCTCCGTATTTTGGGATGGGCAAGGTATTATTTTCATCGACTAGCCTGATAAAGGAAAGACCATTAACAGCGAATATTACATACCATTATTCGTGAGTTTGATGGAAAAAATAGGGAAAAACCGACCCCCAAATTTAGAAAAAAAAGTGCTCTTTCACTGAAAGATTGCACCGAGTCACAAACCATTGGCTGCGATGGTAAAATTGCACGAATTGAAGTTCGAATTGCTTTCCCATCTACTGTATTTCCGAATCTCGCTCTTCGGAAATACAGTAGAAATTCTCGCTCTCCGTGACTAATACCTCTTCGCAGATCTCAATGAAATGATTTCTAACTTACCGGAAAATTTCCCAATTTACGATATGTAAATTCAGGACATGAGTAATGGTATGTAAAACTGAAAGTGCAAAAAATTCATTGAAGATTTTATTAAAAAAAAAATTCTTATAAATTTATACAAATAAATAATTTCTTTTTTATTTTTAATATATTTATTTTTCAAATAATTTATTTGAGTGAAATATTTTGAGATAAAATTGTTTTTCACTCAAATTAATCAAATTTACGTACATCAATTTCTAATAAAACTCCTTGTGTTTCTATGATTGTTCAAATCCACCACTAACTAAACTAAACAACTAAAACTAAACAAAACTAAAAAAAAAATTTTTTTTTCAAATTTAAATTCAATTTCTTGAAAGAATCTCATTACAAATTTATTCTTTTTTTCATTAAAATTGTGTACATTTTCCTTACCTTCGAAAATGCCAAAGATTAAATGAAGATATCTGAAAGTCATCAAAAGTTATGGTCTGATAATGTAGATTTGTTTTAATAAAATAATTCGTAGTAATTATCAAGAAAGTTAGTTGTTTTTAATTTGGTAACATTGTTTGGAAAATGTTTACAACATTTCTTCATTAATCCACATTTATTCCTACATCTTCTATGGATGTGTGAAATGTCAGAAAAGGTTAGGAATAAGTCGAGGAATACTATTTTTGACGTTTAATTAATTTTCTTAATTCTTACCATTTTTTTTTTTGCAATTCTTCGCAACTTCAAAGTTTTCAGATTTTTTCCGACTTTTTCTCTAAATTCTCCCGAATTTCCCGTGAAAAGGCCAGTAAATTCAGAGACATTTTTAGAAAGCTAGTCCCGTTGAAAATATTTACAAGAAACGGTGTATCTAATTTATTGTCCTATCATTCTAAGCTTATTTTAGAGAGGCATGTGATTAAATGTTAGGTTATTAGATTAACTTTTTATTTTGTTAAAAATCGATTATTTGAAAATAGACCTTAAGTATTTAATCGCTAGCTAGTTAGGAGAATTCTGTATTACTGGATATGTAGGTAAGGTACATATGGATCTGCAGATAGTCAGGCAGTGCTTAAAGTCCTAGAATTAAGTACTATTCGGAAAGAAGTTTGTTAAATAGAAAAAAGCTGTTAAAATGTAGAAAACTCCGGAAGGTATAAAGAATATTGGGAAAAATCAGAAAAAGTCCGAATGGCTGGAAAAAATTTTAGGAAATTCCGGGAAAAGGTCTAGAGATATGACATAAAATCCCCGAAAAGATATTTGGAAAAAATTTTGAATTTTCCCATTTCAATAGTAGATCATATTCGATTAATTAGAAAATTTCTTCGAAAAGAAAACATTGAAAATACAGCAAGAATACAGCAACTTAAGGGGGTAACTTCCTTAGTCGTTCTCCATACAAAAAAACCTCATTTTCATGTACCTTTTTCTAGAAAACTACTAGGCCGATTTCTCTGAAATTTTGAACACATGTTCTTACCTCTAAAGTAAACCTTTTAGACCCAGGTGACTACCCTGTGGCACGCCAGACTTAACCGGAAAAACAAGGGATTCATGGTTACTAATTTTATCCTAATTTCTATCCACATAAACATCCTGAAAGAAGCTTGTAAACAAATTACAAATCTCACTTCCGCCAGAGGCTGCGGAAGACTTATAATACGTTTTGGATGGACAGCCACAGGATCGCTTCTTGGTTTTCACGTAGTAAATCAATCCTATAAAAATAGCCCATTAACCGAACTAAAATCCCTTTATTTCAATTGTTCTAGTTCATAATTTAATAAATTGTTCCTAGTAAATAATAAGTGTATCCTTAATTCTATGTAAGAAATGTAACTTAAATCTTGAATAATAAATATTGGTTTTCTTTATTAGCAGTATTTTCTTGAGAATTCTTTTTGCTAAATCCTAAAATGTCTATTTTTTGATGAACAATTGATTTTATATCATTTTATTCTGTTTCTTTTTAAATTCCTTAGTTTAGGCAAATATCATATTCAGACTATAAAAATGAGAGAGGGTAGGTAATGTTATACGAATATAGTACCCCACGACATTTTTATGAAACCTTTGTTTGGCAAAACAATGGTATTGGCATGGACTTACAGCAAAATTATTTATGTTCTCAGGTAATTTTTATTTTCAAATAAATTCCTTAAACTTAAACCATTTAAACTGTATTACGAAAAATAAAAAAAATACAAGGCTATCAATAACAAATAATAATAGGCCATTGAAACTAGGCCCAAACTATTATAATTTCTATTTTTTTACGGGTAAAAAACTTGTAATACAAAAGAAATGAAAATCATTTTTAAAAGGCATAAATAATGGATATGAAAGACGCCCATTCTGCTTTTCAGTCAATTTCTTTTCTCCATTCATTGTATTTAATAATTAATTATTTATTTCTACAAAATTCCAATCAATATAAGTTTATCGAATCTTTTTTTAGTTTTTTTGTCGAAAAAGTTAATTTTATACTTAATCATACAGTCCAATTCACTAGATATTATTCGCCTGTCTTATATAAGAAATATGTTATGAGGGAGCTGGGGGTTTCTTTTAATTCTTATTGAGAATCTAAATTATGAAAAGTGATTTTCACCTCGTATAATGTAATAATTTCTACAGTTTTATAAGTACATCTCATTAGGAAGTCATCCCCTATCATTACCTTAAACTTTTTATGATATAAGAACTTCTTAAATTGAAGATTTTCTAACTGTTGAATTACACACTTGAAAAGTTTGAACGGGATGCCCCCGTTTTTGCACTTCCTTTCTAGAAAAAAAGGAGTATATAAGAACGATAATTAAAATCCAAATATGGATATTTACTTATAAAAAGCTCGTTTAAAATAATTTAAAAAGAAAAGCGAGGGGTGGCTTTTCATCGGTTCTCATATTCAAATTAAATTGGTATAAAATAAAGGAATTATGTGTCCCGGACGGGAAAATGCTGCAATGAAAATGAAAAATTCATATTGTTGCACTAATTAAAAATGTAATAAAAGCTGATGGGGTGTTTTTTCCCATCATTTAAATAATCGGATCATTATAATATTCTACCCCTTTTTTTTATCGAAATAATTTTTTCTTCATCCAGCCAGTTCTGGGTGGAAATGGAAAAGTCGTCGTCAGAAGTCAGGGAGTTCATTTAAAATTAAAATTTACAACAAATTTTCCTCCTTTATTTCATGTAATTTGTCGATTACAATTTATGTTTGCTTTTACATGCAAATGATGCCACTTATTGTAATAATATTGTTTTTTTTCATTACATTCGACTACAATCGGACACGTGCTAGTAAACGTACGGCACGTGTCGTATGTATTCTGTTGATTATCCTAAGCATTATGAGTTGTTGGAAATCAGATGTTCTTTTTCAACCATTTAAGATTGACTTTCTTGTTATGAACAATTAAATTATTAGAAGCCGTCTAGGAAAAAAAAGTTATGCTAATACCCAAGTATTTGTTCAAATCAAAATTCAGTTTAATTTGAAAGTCTGGAGGAGGATTTTCATTTTTTTTTATCTGATTGTTTCTTCATCATAAAATAAAATTATAATACTTTTGTAAAATTGAAATAATAGGGGATGTGTAAGCTCTCGCACCGTAAAAATTTGTAAATAATCGCAACGATCGCTTTGTATCCAAAAAAAAAAAAATGTAATATTGAGGAAAAACGCGAAAATATCAAAATTTAACTTTTCTTATAAAAGCTCTTCAAAAACTTAAAAGCTTCCAGAAAGCCCTAATTTCCAAACCAAAATTGTAATACCCTTTCCTATCCAGATAACGATCCCTTAACGAAATTTCAAATTTTCCCAAAATAAAACTTCAAACATCTCGAAAGCTCATTGAAAGCGTCATTGAAAATGTCTTTTTATATAATTTGGAATCGAAAATTAATCCCATTGATTAAATTTAATAAATATAAAGAATTATCGCAAAAAGCTTATCGAAACTATTAAAAGCGCAACAAAAGCTCTAATTTCGAACTTAATTTTTTACGTGTAAAAATCTATGTTATACCCAAATAAGACGTTTTATTAAAATGTCAACTTTTTCCAAAATCAAGCCTCAAAAATCTCGAAAGCTCATTGAAAGCTTAAAAGTTAAATTTCGTTTTTTATAATTTGGAATCTCATTTTTATTTAAATCATTAAAATTACATAAAATTTGAAATTTTCGCTAATAGCTTTTTCAGTCCATTGTAAGCTTAAAGAAAGCTTTATGTTTTGAACTTAATTCTCTACAATTTAAAATCTATTTTATATCCAGATAATGTTCTATTTTATATCCAAAAAGTGGTTCAAAAATCTCGAAAGCTCATTGAAAGCTCACATCCTTTTTCCGGCCGAAAAATGAATTTTTCAAGAAAGAAAGGGGAAACAAGGACAATGAATGATAATTTGCCTTCAATTCAATGCTTAACAGCTATTGTTGCTATTTTAATTTTCTACAGAGCGGACAGTTTCTGTTGGAACCTGATTTTCGGATTACCGATTTCTCCGAACATTTTTCTATTGTTTGGTTCCCTGTATTCTTTTAGATTTTCAAATCTAGTTTCTAGAGCCCCACTGATGGGAATTTTACCTTGAATATAGGTGACCCCCTGATGTATCTTACTGAGAAAAATTTTCCGGGAAGTAAAATATTCAGAAATCAGCCAATCGCTGAATTATCTATGGTACCAGTTAATCAATATGACTGGGATACAGCCTGTAATATTGTAGACCTCAATAAACTGAAATGGGCTATTGAATCATTTGCCCCACTTAAGGATGGTGGTCCTAATGGTATTAGGCCCATTATGCTTCAAATGGGGTTTGAGGCAATGAAATTTGCTCTAGTCTTAATAATGAGATCCAGTATCGCACTGGGTTACATTCCACTAAGTTGGCGACGAGTCAGGGTGTGCTTTATCCCAAAACCTGTTAAGGTATCCTACTCGGAAGCCAAATCTTTCCGACCAATCAGTCTAAGCTAAATCTTTCTGAAGACATTGGAGAAACTGATCGATATATTTCTGAGGAACGGTTAAGTGGCCGGCCGTCCTTTACATGCCAATCAGCATGCGTTTCAGAAAGGTAAATCGGTGAACTCAGCACTTCACCAATATACCCACCGTGCTGAAATGGCTATGGAGAAAGGAAAATATGCTCTTGGAACTTTTTTAGATATTGAGGGCGCATTCGATAATACTAGTTTCGAGGCCATTAAATGCGCTGCAATCAGATTCGGATTCGGTTCTACGCTGACCTACTGGATATATCACATGGTCAGTAGTAGAATTCTGGTTCTGAGCGAAGGAATAGTTTATTGTGAAGCTAAGGTAAATAAAGGCTGCCCACAATGTGGTGTTCTATCCTACCTCCTGTGGAGTATAGTAGTTGACCTCCTCATTGAAGAACTCAGCGACGTAAAACACGCAAGCGTATGCTGATAATATCTCTAAGATGTCTATCTCTATATCTCTTGATAACATAGCACAAAACGGCAGAAAATCGAAGGTTTCGTCCATTATACTATCTTTGGAGAGGAGATAAGTTTAAAGAAATCTATCAAACTCCTCGGGGTGATACTTGACTCTTCTCATTTAGAAGAGAAGTTGCAAAAAGTTAGAATGCTCCTATGGCAGTGCCGTAGGGTGATAGGCAAAAGCTAGGGACTAAACCGGAAATATTTATTGTGGATATACTCTGCTTGTGTAAAACCCATTATTAGTTATGTAGCTGTCGAATGGTGGCCCAAAACCGCTAATAATGTGACAAAATGTAGGCTGGACAAGTTACAAAGACTAGCTTGCATCCTGATCACTGGGGCAATTAGGACCACTCCTACAGATGCGCTCGAGGCACTTTTAAATATCTATATCAAACAAGTTGCTATGTCTACTACCAATAGGCTAATGAGGACTGGATGCTAGAACAAACATCCCATAATTCCGGACATTCCTCTATTGGTGTGGACATATTCAAATTGAACCATATGTTTGGAATGATTACTCATGCAATCACCCCAACTTTTAACTTCATAAAAAAATACTCTACCAAAATTCTGAACCGAGAGGATTGGGTAGGTTCTCCAGGTGTCTATCCTCCGGAGTCTGGTATGGTTTTGTATACGGATGGTTCCTATAATGGGGTGACAGCCGGAGCGGGAATCTATTCTGCGAACCCCTCTCTGGAGGACAGTATATCGCTTGGTGGTTACTGCTCAGTCTTCCAGGCGGAAATGTTGGCCATATTAGCATGTACACAAACCCTGTTAAATATGAAGTATGTCGATCAAAATATCTTCATATGCAATGATTGTCAGGTGGCTATTAAAGCTCTAGATTTCATGAGCTTTAAATCTAGGCTGGTTCTTGAAGCCAATATATATCTAAATAAACTGGGATCAAACAACTTCCTACAAATTGTATGGGTACCTGGTCACTGCGGCGTGTTTGGCAATGAGTCTGCAGACGAACTTGCTGTCAAGGGGGCTATTAACTTATTTATCGGACCAGAACCTGCATGTGGTATTAGCTCTAAGGTCAACCTAACCTTAAAACTAGCTTCAGAATATGAATATTTATGCAGATGGGAGAGTCTTAGATCGCGTAAGCAAACGAAACAGTTTTTACAGAAGCGGCCTGGCAGTTGGCACGATTACGGGACATAATCTTTTGAATAGTCATCTTTTAAAAATAAAGCTGGCAGACTCTGCAATATGTAGGGGCTGCGGGCTTCAGGATGAAACTGGGTTTCACGTTATTTGTGGATGCCCTAATTTATGCAATATACAACATAGAGTTACTGGCTTATTGTTCATTGACTGTCAGGAAGCACGCGAACTTAAGGTTACAATGATTCTGGCAATTTCAGCTAGGATGAAAACTAACTCTAGAGTGACCGTGTAGAATCAGAAATGATGACTGGGCATGTACATTGTACAGCGGACCATAGTATCTAGGTACCAGGGGTTCTTAGTGTTCATCGCTGAACCCCTACCCGAACTGATCTGATCTGCTGAGAGCCCCACTGTGCGGTGTACAGAGGATATACGTTGGTAAAATATATGAATATTTTATAAGCAGTATATTGTATGTCCAATGCGCTCCGCTCTGCCCTTCCACCTACCAGGAAAAAAAATCCTTATCTTATTTAATTTGAAAAGTGAAAAATGTTATTATAAAAAAGACGAAACATATCAAACGTTCAATTCATGTAACAAGTACATTTCTCCCGGACAAATTGAATAGGATCAACTGCGAGATGGCAGGATAGAAAATGGGTACAAGACAAAAATATTTCCAGCGAAACCAATTTCATATTTTTTCTTGATTATCCTAGAAAGGAAAATACTAACACATAGTATACAACATGTTGTACTATCAATCATATGCATATAGTTTGTATATGCAAACATACATGAAATCTGAAATATGTTTGATAGGAAAGATGTTCGCTTTATCCCATCTCCCCATATGAGCTATCGTCTTCGACCCCAAGTCAGAGAAATTGAAAGCAATTTTTATGTTATTCATGGAAATAAGATGTGAAAAAGAAGGAAAGCTCGGATGGAGAAAAATCATGATAATAATGGTAGGAAAATGATTAAATATATAGACATGTACCTACGTACATACATCGCCTTTGGCATTTATTTTCCCATTGGATCCGGTTTGATACCCAAAAAATATGCATATCGCATTGTCAAAAGTGGATATTGATATTTTCGATTGCATTGTAAATAGATTTGTTTCCATTCAATTTTTATTTCTTGAATTGAGAACGAAAAAAAAACCCCCCGGAAGATCTTACATAACGATCCGGTATACTTAACGGTGTAGCTAAATGGACATCGATTTAAGAAATAGATTTAAGAAAATCAACAAGATATCTATTAAGATGGGATGTTTTTAGAGGATAATATTTCTGATCAATTACATACATTAAGTGACGAAAAGAAAGGCTTATATTCCAGGAATAATATTAAAGATATTCGAAGAAAATGTGCTTGCCTGACTGGATATAAATATTTCTATGTAATATATTTGCTCTTATATCGATTACACTCAATGTACCATAACATATATCCTTTTTGAATATTCCATAATACGTATTATCCTACCCAATCGTAAATATTGGTGTGCAAATATTACATTGTAAGGAAATCTAAGATACTGCATTTTCTACATATTTATTTATTTTTCATTTTATTAGCGTTTTCGTATACGATTCCCCAGGATATCATAAGGAATTTAAGAGTAAATAAACAAGGATTGGAAATTTTTATTTTTTTATTCCGATGCATCAAAATATTTTATTTCCGTTTAAATTGGGGGAAGGGTAGAGATATATTAAATTTTATTGTAGCTCCTTTTTCGATGTGCTCTAGGAAAAAACAGCAAAATATTAGATCGGGGATATTAAAAATTCTAGAAATTTCCTTAATCATCATGATCTTATTTGCGTCTAGAAAACTTATAATACTAGAGAGTAACCTTTGCTTTTAGCGGGGGGTACAGTTTGACTTCAAATAAAGTTGTCTTAATTTTATTTAAAAGTAACATAGATCAGGATCAAATTTTTTTATCAAGAAAGGAATTTTAACGATAAAACATTCAAATTTTATTGATTCAAATTTAATAGAGTTTTTGAGCACTGTTGCATTAAATTAAAAATTTCAATTTGCGAACCCCAAAATTGGGAATATCATTCATTCTTAAGAATTCAAATTGCCTGTCCCCAATATTATCTGCCCTCCTCGACCTAATCGCACTTCTTTCATCCTTCTATGTTTAATACACAATTTTGAATGAAGGATGAAGTCGGGGACAGTCGGAAAAACTCAGAAATAGTTCGGAGAAGCCAGGAAAAAGCCTGGGAAAAAATTGCTAAAATGTCGAAAAAATTAAAAATTGAGAAATTGGGGGTGAAAGATGGGAAAGCTTAAAAATTCCGGGAATAGACGTTAAAATCTGAATACCGTATAAAATGTCGAGAACGTTCAGAGAGTCGGAAAAATCTGGAAAAATCGGGGAAAACCAAGAAAATTTCGTGGGAAATCTGAAAGAAGTTTAAAAAATTAGGAAAGCTGGCAAGACGTTGGGAGGGTTCCAGAAAAATCATAGAAAATTCCGTGAACACGCTAAAATTCCGGAACAGTTCGACAAAAATCGATAAATTGTTGAAAAATCGGAAAAGCTCAAAGTTCGGAAAGCCCGGAATATATAGGAAAAGTTTGAAGGAACATCCCAATTGTGCAATCCAGAATAAAGGAAAGTCACTTCCCACCCTTGTTTAGATTTAAATTAAATTTAGACTTTACTGTATTTCGAACCAAATCCAATCAAATCGAACGATTTCTTTAATTTAAAAAATTCCATTTACAAATTATGATTTGTTTACGAAAATCATAGATTTTAATTAGCTAATAACTCGCTCAGAAAATTTTTTCCCACCAAAATCCTGAAATTAAATTTTAGTTTATCTTATCTAGTTTACCTATCGTATAATAATTGGGAAACAACTTTCAGCGATAATTTAAAAAGAAATTCAATTTCTAAATTTTGATCGAAAAAGAATTTAATAGATTAAAGAGAATCAAAGATTTTTGAAAACTCATGACTCGATCAAAAAAAATTTTTTTCTCCAAATTCTGAAAATAGTTTTTAGTTTGACTCTTCGTGTATTCAGAGAAAATATAAATTTAATTAAGTTGATTAAAAAAATAGATTTGAAAATAAAATAAATTTTTAATAAAAAGCTTTCGATGAGCTTTTACATTCTGAAGAGCTTTTTCGTGGAAATGTTGGATTTCATTAAAATTTCTTTAAGCGGGTAGAAAGTAGACTACAAAATACATAAAATTAAATTGTGATTGAAAGCTTTCGAAAAGCTTTGGTGACCTAATAAAGTTTTTATTGAGAAAATTTGAAATTTCGTTACGATAGGATTATTTGGATGCGAAATAAGTTCAAATGTGTATGAAATTATATCAGAAGCCTAAAGCTTTCTATGAGCTTCCAACTTTTTATGAGCTTCTGTTGAGCTTTAATCACATCGATGTGCCTTTTTAGGGAAATAGGTTGCACTGCATACAAAATTACATTCAAACAATAAAGCTTTATGTAAGCTTTTCAAATTTCTCAGAGCTTTTGTTTGAAAATTTCAAATTATATCTAAATTTTATCAATCGGATAAAAAGTTGATTCAAAAATCAATAAAAGAAACTTCTAATTGAAAGCTTTCGATGAGCTGTTGGAGAGCTTTCTTTAGAAATTTTTAAATTTCGGGACAGTGGAATTTAGAACAATTTCGGGATGAAAAATAGGTTGCCATTTTTCTAAAATTGCATTAAAATCTTTAAGCTGTATAGCTTTTCAAATTGTTCTGAGCTTTTTTACGAAAATTTCAAATTTTATTTAAATTTGATCAATCGGATAAAAAGTAGATTTAAAAATGAACGAAATGAACTTTTAATTATAAGCTTTCGATGAGCTTTTATAGTCTAATTGCCTTTATTCGCTTAGGCGCTTTTGGGCTATTTCCCTAAAGTGATTTTAAACGCTGAAACCCAAACACGATCCTAGTCGGCAGGGGGGGGGGGGGGGGGGA
>JANTOP010088063.1:0-20267 GCA_027564815.1 Symmerus nobilis
GTTTTAGGTTATAATATTTTGTGAGAAGACGCATTAGTTACTAAACTATCCGATAGAGCAAAAACCTCATTTTCGAATAAATGGCGCTTAGTCGGTTGTTGCATAACTCGGTCCAATTAAAACCATAAAATATGTGGTGAAACTACTTGTACATAAGGAAATACTATGTGCGCGGTTAATAATGCCAATTATAATAGGTCAACCAAAAAAGTTAGAAGACCCTGAATATTATTTATAATAATATAATAAAAATAATCAATATAATAAACTAATCTTTAGGTATGCATGGATAAATACCATTAAATACAACAACCACTACAGATGACCACCCACAAATTGTCTACTAAACATCTCAGCCTAATCTCAAATCAGCACAAACCATTCCCCAGATACCTTAAATATACTTTCCATTCACATCACAACTAAGCTAACTGTATAATGAACAGATCTAATCTTTCCTCTCTCCTAATCTTTCAAATTACCTTAGCACATGGGTCGACAACCTTTCTAGGCTGCGGGTCAAAACCAACCAAAATGTGAGTATTAAGAAGACGTTTCGGGCTAGTGGTATTTTCATTTTGAAAAGTCTTTTGTCGTGAATATGATGCCCCCTCTCAAATAGTTCCCTGCTTAAATGGGGGATAAAAGTATTAAAGTGGAGCAGTAGCGTGCAGTCAGCGTCTCCATAAGATGTGCAGAATTTGTATGCAGATTTCTTCGGCCGGAAAAATGTAAAAACGCAGAAAATTTAACAGTTAGGTAAAAATACAAAAATTAATTATTTCGGAATAGTTGACATTCATCCATAAGAAAAATTCAAAATTCGTAACCAGACTCGTACCGAGAAATTTGTATATCGGACATCGCAAGATTTGATCCGGATTTCCCAATTATTTCCTTCGGATTCAGAAAAATGTAATGATGCAGGAAGCTTCTAAATTAGTTGAGGTAAAATACAAAAATTTCAAAACTAAACATTTCGTTCAAAAGCTCTGGAAAAACTTAAAAGCTCCGAGAAAGCATTATTTTCCGAACTTTATTTTTTACGTTTTAAAATCTACTTTCTATCCAAATAACTAACCTTTAACGAAATTTTAATTTTTTCTGAAATAAAGCTTTTAAAACCTCAAAAACTCATTGAAAGCTTAAATTTAAAATGTAATTTTCAATGATTTGGAATCGAATTTTTATCCGATTCATTAAATTTAAATGAAATATGGAATTTTGGCAGAATTTAATATTCAAGCTATTAAAGCACAACGATGGCTTTAAGTTTCGAATTTAATTTTTAACGTTTAAAAATCTATTTTCTAACCAAATACGATCTTTTAACAAAATTTCAAATTTTCCCAAAAAAATGGTAACCCGCGGGTCATAGGTTGCCGACCCTTGTTCTTGATAATACAATGCAATTATTTGAGTTATTGTATTATTTAGTTGGTCTACGTATATAGTCAAGAAAGATAATCTAAATTTACATTCATTTTCCTAAACTGTAGAACGCACTACTTAAAATTTAACAAAATTTCCCACGTATGTTAAAGTACATATTATTTAATAACCTACATACTTACTGTATGCAGCACATGGAATTCCAGTATACGCATGAGCTGCATGAAGACATCGATGAGTTTTAGTAGTACAATGTAAAGCTTTCTCGTATTGATTACTATAATCGGGACTCAAACGTCGCTCAGCCTATTTTTTAAATAATTACAGATTTCATATAAATTTTAGACGATAATTCCGGATAATTATACCTCCTTATAAACGTCAGAAATATTTTGAAAATTATTACTACCATTCCTCTGAAGACCTTTTAATGTTTCGTATAGAAATATTTCAAAATTTTTAAATGTATAATCTTTGTATGGATATCGACGAAATGGTAATCCAGTCTCTAGACCTAAAGCTTGTATTGAACTATGGTAATCATCAACCGCTCGCTTCACCAAAATCGATTCATTCACTTTACATGAACGGATTTGCAAACTTTTCAGTTCGAGTAAATGTTGGAAAATCTTTCGCTCAATGTAATACCTGGAACCACGAATGAAAGGATTAGAATTCTGGGTAATTTATCAATGATTTTCAACTTACTTCCTTATATTTCGTTGGATTGATTGATGAACGGTTGTCATATTCACAGAATTTTTATCACCCGGTTTGCGGCCTTCAACACGGCTACTACAAACTCGTCCATCTGTTGATGAATAGTTGTTTCGTTGATAGCCCGTATAAATTGTCCGTGGGCTTGGTATTTTGGATGGTCGAAATGCACGCGGACTAGGTTCAAATCCGGAGTCTTGATCTTTACTTAATTGATACGTTTGATTTAACATTTTCCTTACATTTTGTTCATGTTTATTAACACTTTTGATACGCTTTTTAAAGCGTTTCCGTCTGCCATCCACCAAAATGGAAGCTTTTACTCCATTGGGTATCTGATGAAATGTTGTTTTCGTCGAATGATCGTCATCCGAACTATATGTCTCGTAATCATCCTCAAGGCAAGTTTGTTTATCACTTTTCACTGGATCACCGTCATTGGTTCCATTCAAAATTGTAAAGCTCCGAGGCCGTTCCGAGTCTCCGTCTGTTTGTACCGTTAATAAATTATCAATTTGATCAATTGAATCATCGCTAGGTAATATAGTGAAACTACTTTTACGAGGTTCTTCCGTTGAAACTTTGATTCCATCAAAATCTTCTGGAATTGTTGGAAGTGATTTTTCATTTTGATCGATAACTTGTTTAATAATTCCAGTACCTTCCTTTATACTCTTTACTAAAACAGATTGTTCAGAAATAGTTGGATTAACGACTTCGTCCTTCAATAAATCTTCTTTCTCCACTTTCTGTCCAAAAAGTTCATCACTAGCCGATTCCGACTGTTTTATATCTTCTATCTCCTGATTCTCTGTAGGTAAAATAGCCTCATTTTTTAACGTTTCGGTTGGTTGTTCTTTACTTGCTTCATCTTCCTTCTCTTCTTCTTTCTTTTTGTCACCATGCTCAATAACAAATGTGGAATCTGATTGAAAATCCTCTGACTCCTTAGATACTACCGTCTCCACAGGTTTTAAGAGTACCGGTTCTATCTTATCGTTTAAAACTGGTGACATTACTGTATCCACAACAATTTCTACATTTTCGCCGCTCTGTTTCTCCAACGAATTTGATATTGTTTCAGTTGAGGGAACCTCTACAGATCCAACTGGTTCATCAATCATACCAGATTCCTCTTGTGAATTTTGAAGTAGACTTTCTTTACCGATTTGTTGTTCCTCTATGTCAATATTTATTGAATGGACGTCAGCAACAGTGACTACTTGATTACTTAGACTTTCAGGAATTTTATCATCAGTTGATACCTTAAATGGTTCAATGACTTTTTCTGTTACTGGTGGCGATTCAAAAGAGTGATCAACACTCTTCTGTTTCTGAGCTGATGTTGGTCTACTTTTTGATGCTGAACCAGATTTTGCTGATTGCGGACGCTTTGATTTCGATGATTGATTACTTGAATTTACTGATGGTTTTTGAATAGATTTCTCATCGTTAACCGCAACTGATGTTTTGGAATCGTCCTTCGATCCACCTGAACCTATATCTTTCTTACGTCGTTTCTCTTTTCGTCGCTTGTGTTCTCTATCCATCTCTACCTCACTATCATTATCAGATGAGACCTTTCTATCCATATGTTTCGAACGACTTTTTTTTCGCGACAATGAGCGACTACATCCTTTATGTTTAGACTTTCGTCTATGACATTTGCAAAAATTTTCCTGATCGCTGGAACTTTCCAAGCTGCTGTACGATGTTGATGTTGAATCATATAATTTGCATCGTTTACATTTTCTGTATATTTCGATATTACTTTTAGATCGATTCATATCAACGCCGGAACTATTCTCCTCCAATTCATCCTTTAACACAGAATAAGTTTCACAACTACTTGTGCGTTTGCGTCGGCGTTGTCGATAATGAAGATGATGATAATGATGACAGACGTATCGTGCTCGGGAATGAAGAGGCTTTGATGATTTTCCTGTATCTGCTATTTCTGTAGATTTTTCTTGTGTCTGTTTGTCCCTCGCAACATCCTCCACTTCGGGTTGTTTAACGTATACCATGAATTCAGTAGTATTACCTTTGGACTTTGCTTCAAGTCCACTGTCTGATATGTTGAATGAATTATTTAAATTATTTAACGGTTTCACCAATTCCTGGTCGATAACTGCATTCGGCTTCCGACCAGATAATCTAAGTTTTCGTGCTGGAAGACCACCGTGAAGTTGTAGGAACTTTGCCGTTGAACGGTACCCTCGATTTAAAGAACAATCTAAAGGAGTCATAACAACATTAGACTGTGTTCGGTATATACTGTTCACATCGGCTCCAAAATCAATTAGCATCTACAATAATTTGACTTATTAATTATACACGATTTCTTCGCTAGGATATTCCACTTACCTTGCACATATCTGTATTATCATTCGATGCTGCTATATGTAAAATTGTGCGTCCATCATTACTCGTAACATTAATCTGTTTCGGTCGTTGATCTAATAGCCATTGAACTAATTCACGACGACCCGAGGAAGCAGCTTCATGTAAAGGAAGATCACCCTTAGCATTGCGTAACCACATGCTGGCTCTACGATCTCGCAACATGCGTACCGTTTCGAATTGACCTTTCGCACAACCACAATGAGCTGGTGTTCGACCCTTACGGTCCTGACGATTCGGATCAGCTCTTAAATCTAGCAACAAAGCTGTTGCATCTGCATGACCTAAAGTTACTGCATAATGGAGTGCTGTACAACCATTTGCATCTAATATGAAAATAAGTAGTTTTTAATGAATTAGAAAATATTTTATAATAAAATAGTCACCAATAAGATCAGTTGGAGCTCCGCATAAATTTATTAAAGCATCAATACACTCGGTGTGCCCTCTAGATGCTGCGCAGTGTAACGCTGTTAATCCATCTCTGAAAAAAATGAGAAATGTAAAATCATCTCCAACGATGGATCGATTATTTTTTACTTATCAGCACTTTCAATTCTAGCTCCAGCTTTTATTAATGCGAGGACTGCATTTGCCGATCCAGCGGACGCAGCCCAAAGTAACGGTTGACGGCCATCTTTATCTTGAACGTTAACATCCGCATTTGGATGTTTTAAAAATATATTTAATATATCCAAAGCTAACTTAGCCGAACTTTGTCCGGGCTTGCCATCATAATTAGCACCACACATTTGTGCCGCATAATGCAATGGATTACCGCCATTAACATCAGGTATTGAGATGTCGGCTCCCGCGTTTAATATTGCTCGAAGTGCATCAATCTCTCCACATACTAAAATTTCATAGAATTGAATAAATTGTTTTTTATTAAATGATATGAATGTTACCTGTTGCCCAATGTACAACCGAATGCCCTTCATTATCTAATGCGTTAACGTCAGCTTTATTGGCCAATAACATATTGACCAATGCTGAGTTACCTTGTATCACCGCCAAATGTAATGGGGTGAATCCATCTTCATCGGCAGACTCCAGTAATTCTGGAGCTGCAATTGCAACACTAGCCGCCGCCACGAGATCACCTTGCTTTTGACTACAATAGTGAAGTGCACTTTTGTTGCTTTTATCTCGCCTATTAACTGCAGTTCGTGGCTGGGTGATTTAAAAAATAAATTAGAAATTTTATGTTATCTCACCAAAAATTCATTGATTAAACATGTTATTGGAAATAACTTTAATACATTAAACAAATAGATCGAAATGGTATAAGAAAGTAAGTAATATTTGAGAATAGTAATAGAAATTCATAAACTAAATTAAAAGGTATAAAAAAGTAATTTACTAAACATGAAAAAATTTAGTGCTTTGGTTAATCAGCCATGTGATAAAATTTTCTGTGAACTGTTTTTGTTTATAATGGTAACTAAGGACATTTTTGACTTGCAGTAATATAGTATATATATATGAAGACCACAGGGGAAAAACAAGGAATGTCACAAAATATCAATTCCGAGGAGATGTGTTTATAATAAAGTATAGACATTTTCTTACTAAATGGCGTTCTTAACTCAATTCTCAAATTTTTGTGACATTCCTTGTTTTTCCCCTGTTGTCTTCATATACAAATATAAGCCTCGCATAAGAAGAAGGGTGAAACTCAAAATAGTTCAGAATTGATAAAGTTCATTAAATTGAGGATTGTATAACGAACACACTAAACTATTAGAAGGGGAGTCCAAGCGGGGAATTTGGAATTTACTCGAGCTCGTCAGATTACCACATGGGAGATACCTTGCACCCTGTTGAGTACCTCCACCATATCTAAGCGCTCTATATAGGGCCGCCGTGTAGAGCAGCCGATCAGAATAGTAAAAAAAATCGATAGTTGGATATACTCGAACGCGTCAGATTAAGGTATGGTGGGTTAATTACATGCTGAAAGGTATACATTTCAATTATCTAACAGTGAATAAAGTCGAGGAAAGTAAAAGATCTTAGCGAAAACAGTGTGCATGTTAAATTACACTTAAAGCGTTATTTCTATACATTCTTGGAGCACGCGGTCCAAATGCCATAATCTATGAGATAATTCTCATTTAAAGTATATTATCGAATTATACAATTCTTGCTATGGGAGCAAGAAAAACCGTCCCGATAAAAGAAAATCTTAGATTGTAGGAGAGAATTTTATCGTGGAATTGCAACCAACAAATTTTTAGACAAACTCCATAAAATAACGGTAAAAGGGGAAACAAATTACGAAAAGGTTGGAAATGACAAAAACAAATAAAGTAATTCGGAAAATGTCGGTAATGTTAAAAAAGATAAGCAAAAACTACGTAACTGTTGGGAACAGTCGTGAACATTTTACCCAAATGGAAATATAAAAAGAAGTAAGGAAAGTTGAGAAACATAAGGGAAAAGACAGGAAGTCGAAAAATCTAAATTCAAATAATCTCAATATCAAAGTAGAGAGTTAGTCAACAAATCGGAAAATGTTGGATAAAAATCGAAAAACAAGCTGGTGAACTCAGAATTATTCAACTTAACTGTCGGGATAATTTTAAATCAGGCATAGAAAGTGGGAAAAGGTCAGAACAATTTAGGAAGAAAGAAATTAAAGATCAGAAAAGTAGCAGAAATAAGAGTAAGAAAAGTCGGGAAAGTTGGAAAAAATTACGAAAGGTTCAGAATTCGTTTCATAAAGTAAAATTAAAGGGGGTAGTATAGGTCTGTCCAATTTACGGTGAAAATCGAGAAAGCTTTTTCTCTAAAACTACTCAATCGATTTTCTTCAAATTTTGCAGGCTCTGTCTTGGCTATAAAATAAGAATTCTGTCTGGAGGATTAAAAAAAAAATTACGGATTTTTGAATTCTTTTTTTTTAAGTGAAACTTCTTTGCCGAGGGTAAACCAAAAATTGATGTAACGGAAGTTGGTTGGACGTTTGGCTTGCCAGCGTTTAGAATTATTTCTATACCGAAAATAAAGAGAAATGTATTCCATACCGAACATAAATGTCGGTGTGGAGACGCCAAATACTGAAGTCAGCATTTGGTTTGCCAGTCGTTTCGAAATCAGAGAATTTATAAATAACATGAATGTCAACAAACTGAGAGCGAAAAAAATTACATGTATTTTATTATTACGTGTCCGGGTTCTATCAATTGTCAAATGATAGAAAAATATATAGAAAACAACAACAAATCAATTTAATAGTATAGAGTAGCGGCTAGGGAAAAAGCGAAATTACATAACTAGAATTTATATAGGAATCGGCCATAGTTGATTGAAAATTGAGATAATTTTACTGACAAACAGACACCATTTTATGTGCAATCAGCCATTCGTGTTAAATACTCTCTATTCTCAGTTCGAAATATTTCCATACCGAAAATGGGGAAATGTCGATGTAGTGTGACGCCAAATACTGAAGTCAGCATTTGGCTTCCCAGTCGTTTCGAAATATGTATTTCCATATCCAAAATAAAAACTGAAGTCAGACATATCCAGACGTCAAAACCAGTTAAATTGAGGTAGGAAATTTAGGTGCAGTGTGCAGACGCCAAATACTGAGGACAACATTTTTTTCTGTTACAGGGTGACCCAAAAAAGTCTTTCTATGACATGGTGACCCGAAATTTTATTTCCAACATTGACCCAAAATTTGTTTTCTTAAAGCGTGACCCAAAAATTTATTTCTCTTACAGGGATCAAATAATATTTCTCTTCTCAAATATGTTTTAAGCCAAACCGCCGTGTTAAAGTGTTGCTATGCTATCCCTTAATAAGAGGAAAAAAATTGGATGTTGTAGGTGTTATGGTTTCTGCTAAAGAGATTTTTATATAAGAAAAAACACTAGTTTTCAGGAGAGCTGATTTTCTGAAAAGAATCGATTTTTCATTCCAGCTTCTGAAAGGCATTGATAGTTTGGGCCTCCCTCTTATCAAAAACCTAGCACACACCGTTACCAAATAAAGTCTAGTATTTTTTAATGCAATTAAAAAAAATCTCTGTCTCCAAGTTCTCAAAAATGCGAGCCCCCTTAAGTACTTATATTCACCGTTTTGTCAAAATCTTTGGAATTTTATTTTGCAGACATTTCTCAAGTTTTTATGAATCTTCCTCTGTATTCTTGACTTATTCCTGGCAATTTGATCTGATCCGATTTTTATAAACTTTCCTAAACTTGCACTTTCAGTGTATTCCTTTCTGTCTCGATTTTCTACAAATCTTTTCAAATATCAAAATTAATTCAAAACACGCGTAGATTTCTATTTCAATCAAAAAAGGTCGGTTTCTGCCTTATTTCGGGATATTATTCTTTTGGAGGCCTGTTGGTGCTATTTGCAAAATGTATTATCACCCAACTGACGATATATGTCAAAGCGTTGCAACTCGTGTAAATTTAGTTTTTTTCCATTCGTTGCAGTTATGCAATAAAAAGAATATAGCTTAAGGTCTTAAGGGGTTCGCCCAGCTGGGATCGAGAAAATGGACGTTAAATTTATTTCGAAGTGGAATTCTATTTACGGATTTAAAACCCTTCGTTCGGGTCATTAACTTGTAAAGTATATACTTTTCGATCATTTAATTAATTCGCTTCACTATAATCTTACCAAAGTATTTAAGCAAATAAATAAATACACTAGAGCAGTATATTTGTTTTTCAAAGGATGACCATTACTAGACATCCATTTCTAATAGTATCTTAGAGTAAAGGTAAAGGTATCTTAGGCTAAAGGTATAAAATCGAAATCAATGAACCATACTGCTCCAATAAAATCGGATATATTTCTGATGCGAATGATCGGATTGAAGATAGGCTTCTATACTGTCACACGAGATTCACTAACAATAATCATTCCATACCTATTACCGTTATACGTAATTCCGAACTACTTAAACAGACAACGCGTTAATTTCAAGTCCGGGCAGAATTATTCAAATCATTTTATAACCTAAGGTGGGAAACTTACAAGTATAAATATAAAACATTAATTATGTATCATAAAAAATAGCATATACACTTAGCGAGTTTTAAATACATTTTCTTTATTAATTGGGTTATATAATTATTATTACACATAATAAATATAGATAGAATTAAAAACGAAACCCCCTACTATTGGTAGACAGCCGAGTATATCTCAACTTACATAATGCATAATTCTTAGGAAATTACCTATTAAATTGACCTAGATTATTTTCAATCATACCTTAATGAAATTCGATTATTGTGTAGACTGTAGAAGTAGATAAACAATATTTTAAAGAATAATTTATTTCTAGAAATGATACCGAAAGAAAATCATAAGAATAGAATTCGAAATCGCTTGAAATTTATCAGTTACACCCTACTCCTTCAATTTACCTTTGTCCGTAATTCCTTAATTATAATATCGGAATTCCCTTGCTGGCATGCATACATTAAACTTGTACAACCGTTTAATAGTCGCTTAGCTTCTTGTTTCGGTTGAGTAATGATGGTCAATTTATGTTGGTGGTAATGTTCATCGTCATCTAGTTGATCAAGCGGTTGAACTCGATTTGAATCCATGAGTTGGTCGAACCAGTTAATTAAATTTTAATTGTTCAATCCATTTTTTCTCTGTTTCAAAACATTTTTACACCACTTAACACATAACGATACTTTCTATACTAAATAAAATTGTAGTAATTACATTATACTCGAAACAACACGATTTAATTTATAGTTGTTCAGAAGTGTTCTCTAAAGAAAAGAATACTCGTATATCGTACTACTTGAATATATTGTATTTAATGTAATAAATAACTCATTCAGGATCTTTGCTTTGAATTCAATTTCAAGAAAATGTTATTATTAATGCAAGTTTTATCGTACTTTTAATATTTTTCATTCTATAGTTCGTGTATCTCATGCTATTTTGTTGATTCAACGTTTCACACTACATGGGGTAGTCAAGAGTTGGGGGTTGTATTTTTCTTGATATATTGGAAAAACAAAATTAAAGTTTACAAAATTAAAATGAAATATTTATTACTTCGGCCAGATTGTATGGGATCGGAATCTCAGGTAAGTCCATTTATTGCATACCTATATTATCCGTACAATGATTTCTTTGATTATTTGAATGAAATGGGAAAAATGAATTTGTAATGTGATGTCATTGAATCGTAAATCGTGTTTGCTGTTGGATGACTACAATCAGTTAGAATTAGAATTGAATGCATCCGTGATTTTGATGTCATATTTCATTTTAAATTTATATTGAATTGATATAAAAATATAGATTTTATTATCGCGAAATCATATCCTATTTTTGTGTTGTTTAAAGAGCTGGATAATATTTTTAATAATATATACTTTGAAATATATGGAGTATGTGTGCCTGTGCATAGTATGGTGTCCTCGTTACTGTATTCACATTCAGCAAATTGAATCCATTCGGAACCAGTTAGTGCGATTTGGCTTGCGTCGACTTGCCTGGTCTAGCGCAATCTTACATCATATGATGATATGATAATGGCGTGCGGTCAAAATCTCTATAAGGTGTGCAGAATTTTATGACCTCTTAACAAAATGTTACGGCCGAAAAAAAATATAAAGATGCAAAAAGTTGCTTTGACATTTAGTTAAAAATACAAAAATTCAATATTTCGGAAAAGTTTAAATCTATCTGAGGTAAATCAAAAACTCGTAAATGCTCGAACCGAAAAATTTGAATATCGGACAATACGATATTTAATCCGGATTTACCGATAATTTTATTCGAACCCAAAAAAATTTAATATTGCAGAAAGTTTATAAATTAGTTCAATAAAAATACAAAAATATCAAAACTAAACTTTTCGTATAAAAGCTCTGCAAAAACTTAAAAGCTCCGAGTAAGCTTTATCTTCCGAACCACATTTTTTACGTTTTAAAATCCATTTTCTATCCGAATTACGATTCCTTACCGAGATTTCAAATTATCCCAAAAAGAAACTTCAATAATTTCGAAAGCTCATTGAAATCTTAACAATTAAATGTACTTTTATGTATTTTGGAAACAAATTCTTATCCGGTTTAGTGAGTTTAAATGACACATGGAATTTTTCCAGAAAGCTTTTCCAAACTAGTAAAAGCACAATGAAAGCTCTATGTTTCGAACCTAATTTTTAATGTTTGAAAAGCTATTTTCTATCCAGATAACAGCCCTAAAACTAAATTTGAACATTTACCAAAATAAAGCTTCAAAATCGCGAAAGTTTATTGAAAGCTTAAGATTAAAATGTCCTTTTATATAATTTGGAATTGAACTATGGAAATTTCGTAGATAGCTTGTCCAAACTAGTAAAAACTCAATGAAAGCTCTAAAATTATGTTAAAATAAATTATGATAAAATTAAAAGTCGTTTTTATAATTTTAAAAATAGTTTTTATTCGATTCATGAAATTTAGAGAAAATGTGGAATTGTTGCTAAAAGCTTTCTGCATCCATTGTAAGCTCAAAGAAAGCTTTAAGTTTCCAACTTAATTTTTATCGAAACATCGATCCTTTCACGAAATTTAAAATTATTTCCACAAAAAAATGCTTCAAAAATTTCGAAATCTCATTGAAAGCATACATTTATGTAAAACTATTGTTCCGATTTTGTTGATAATTTAGGTGTGCTTTGCACCTTCTGCGCATTAGACTTCTGCGCATTTGATCCCATTTGAGAAGCCCTAGTCCCCATACGTTTAAAAGCCATGAAAAAATCCAAAATATGGGAAAATGGGTTCCACATGAACTGAATGAAAGACAGCAGGAAAACCGAAAAACCACTTGCGAAATGCTGCTCGCCAAGTACGAAAGAAAGACATTTCTCCATCGAATTGTGCCTGGCGATGAAAAGTAGATATATTTCGAGAATCCTAAGCGTAAAAGATCATTGGTAACTCCAGGCGAACCATCAACATCGACTGCAAAGTCAAATCGCTATGGACGGAAGACAACGCTCTGTGTTTGATGGGATCAGAAGGGTGTTATCTATGTATATTATGAACTGCTAAAACCTGGCGAAACTGTTAATACTGAACGCTATCAACAACAAATGATCGATTTGAATCAAGTATTGCGTGTAAAACGACCAGAATATGAAAAAAGGCAACACAAAGTGATTTTGCTTTACGATAATGCGCCATCCCACACAGCAACACGAGTCAAGGAAACGATTGTGCCGTTTAGTTGGGAAATACTTTTGCATGCGGCTTGCTCACCAGATTTGGCTCCATCCGATTACTACTTATTTGCATCGATGGGACACGCATTTTCTGAGCAGCGCTTCACTTCTTGTATTTTTCGTCTGTCTTATCGACGCTATTATCGTTAGTCGAATCGCCTATATATTCAGGCCCTAATACGAATAATGCACGATTAACAGTAATAATATATTTGAAGAATACTCTCCAAATATTGATTTATTTTTCTAACAATTATTATTATTTCTATAATGTAATATCATTCGCTTATGATTTTTAATTAACGTTAATGTTTCATTTTTTTGACCTACAGATACTATATTAAGAATATAATAATCAAGATTTAATTTTAATTATAATGCTCGTTATGGTACACCAAACCTTTCCTTTTACCACGAAAATAGAAAATAGTTAGTTGTTAGTGAGGATTTATTTCCCCATGGGCGATTTCTAATTTACAATCTGAATATATGAACCAGGCATAACTTAAATGAAAACACTTCACTCATTTGAATATTTAAGTATATGGTTATTATAATTTTAGATTACAAAACTTTTAAATTAAAATAAAATAATTTAAATTTATTAAAATAGTTCAAAATTTAAATACATCTACCTCCAATCTATCTTTTTTTACTATTATATAAAATTAATACACGTATTAATCAAATAATGTATACAATAAATTGCGTAAAATATCTTGCTAATCGTGCGATTCAATAGTCTTAATTCGTTAAGTTCAATTTAACTAACTATAGACAATTTAGAACGTAAAAATGAAATTAATAATAAATCTGGTTATATAATATCGAAAGATTAACTATGTTACTTCCAATGACAATTTATACTATTGAGGAAAGTACACTATATCCACACTGAAGAACGATTAACAAACTTTACAAATCCTATTGAGATAATTACTAAACAATTTTATAAAGTGTATTTTTAAGCAATATACCCTAGTTTATATATTTGTACTTGTACACATTTATATTTATATATTATAATATCCATTTATTATTATTTATATATTATTAACTATACGTTCAACAGGCGTAATCTAAGTTATGCACGACAAAACTTTTCTCTCTGATTTGGTATTGCCACTCGTTATACGGTGATTATTATCATATGACAAATAAAATAAATATTAAAATGGATAAAAATTGATAAAAATAGAGGAAAATTTAGAATGCAAGTTGAATCTATTATGTTTCGATAATTAAAAAAAATTTTGAAATGAACCCAAACTGAAGCAGTCTGCTTATATCATATAAACTCCTTTTCTCGATAAAATTATCATCACTGTTCTTCTCAGAACTAGTCTTCTCAGTCGAATGTCATATGCAATTGTTCAGCATAGTTATATGCGGTTCTTCTCAACACAATATTATTAAGACCATTCTCGTTCTAAATTTGACTTTCAATCAGTTCATTTTACATCATCTTATCATCTATTGTTAGAGTATGTTACCAATTCATCAGTCAATACCAATTCACTCGTCATTATGCCGGTTGAATGCGAATAAATGTTGCCAATATTTGTGTTTTAAGAATACCACTTCTAGCTAAGCACACTAAAACTGTAAGCATGCGGAGTATGAAAGGACATCCAAACATGATTACTTTAATTCCGCACGCATCTTAAATATGTGATAGAAGAAGCAATGTTCTTGAAAGTTATGTAAAATACAAATAAAAAATTTACATCGAATGTTTTCTACTGTTTCACAAATATCCAACGAGATGCTGGAGTTATTCTCATAACAACTAAATTTAATAAAGTAGCTTTAATCATACAACTATAAACAAATACAGAAAACATCATGAATGGATGCTTTATAAGCATTTGATTTGCTTCAAGCCAAATGTGTAAGTAATGCATAATATCTTCTAATTCTTTGTACTACATTTCAAATCTTCGATTATGTATTATTCACTATCAATAAGAGTATATCTATACATAAACCTAATCTATTAATACACCTAAATAATCAATGAAATGTATATATAATTTACAGGAATGTTCATTTTTTAACAATTGTAGGTATTGTGATATGTATAACAATTCATGAGTAGGTATATACATATATTACCATACAATTATTGAAACTGAAAGGGCGACAGCCAAGGGTGTACTAGAGCCGGCTCGATTCAACTGGTTTCACATTATTGTAGGCCACAATTATTACAACACAATATAATTAATCAAAAGTATCGTTATTTAAATCTTTGTTAAGATAATATCTATAATTAAATAACACTAATTTAAAGGTTAACGAAACCTGTTAAATATTCCATTGCAAAATACAATTTCGAAATATTTTGTATATATTTCTATATATATTATTAATTGTGAAATTATAAGAAATGTTTCTTATCATTTCGCAGGTGATCTAAGATCTACCATCTATTGCTCAATCTATTAAAAAATTACACTTTACGGTCAGTTTCTGATATTTTTAAGGACTTTTATCATATATTCTAAAATTCTCTGAAATAAATTTATTTTCTAAGAAATTGATTTTCTGATAAATTTTCGCAGTTTTCTGAAATTTTACCTACATAATTGGTTCTGAAAATTGTGACTTTTATCAAGCTTTTTCCGTATTTGAATTTTGATTGTACAGAAATTTACAGTCGAATTCTAGCATTCCTAATTCATTTATCGATAAATTTGAAGACTAATTTTGGTATTACTGTGTTACTACATTTCTGAATATCTCGCTAAATCCCTAATTTCATATAAATCTCCACTTGAGGATCCGTGTTGCTCGACATTCCATCGAAAACGTACTTACTGAAGAAAATGTAGCACAACAAAATTTCGCAAAATATTAAGGAATAAGGATTATTACGAAGGAATAATCACGAACCGACCCCAATTTAAGAGTTCACTAAACTTACATATGGTAGGGGCAATGTCGACTATACGATTTGATTCTTTCGCATATAACAAATATAAGTTAATATTACTTCTAACTGTAGGGGCTAAACCGGACACGAGGCTAAACCGGACACTTCAAATATTTCGACAACCATAAGTAGTTCCGAACAGGCGATAAACTGTGTGAACGCGCTCTCGCGTATACTATACACGTCATCTAGTTTGTTGACATTTTATCCATTCAGTTGAGCGTCAGTCGACAAAGTGTACGAACATGTTCTATTTTTCGCTCAAAATAAAAAAAAATTTCAACATTTTTTCGGTTATATCTTTGGTTTTTATGTGCACGAATAGGTGTCTTTAGATAAATAAGGTACCCTAAATTCAATGGTTATGATGAATTTTTGGATAAGTTATAAATTCACATAGTTATCGGGTCGAGTTGACAAAGTGGACATGCGGGGCTAAACCGGACACGTCATTTTTCATTTTAGTCTCGAATTCAATCATTTCCACAGCTGTGTTTACATTTCAAATAATTATTCATCATTGTTATTGATTGAATTGTATTGTTCTCAGCAAAATGGTTCGCAGTGAATATCGGCACAAAGAACATGTGGACTGTGATCGAACCACTGACGACATATTCAAGTGCCAGAACTGCTTTTAAGGAACAGAAACGGAATTGGACGGCGATTAACAACGATTTTTTCCATTTTCATTGAATTTTCACAATCGGTATTTGCCAATATTTTTTAAAAAAATAATTTTCATCACTTTTCATTACTTTTCATTTCTCGATAATTTATTTATAAAATATGGGGTTTTCCTATCAAATACTTCAAAATATATTAATAAAGGCTCAAATTTCAGTTTCTCGATAAAAAAAAAGTCATATTCGGGGTTTATTCTTGTCTAAACTGCCACTGTCCGGATTAGCCCCATGGGGTGTCCGGTTTAGTCCCGTGATTTTTCAGAGTTTCAATTTCGAGGTAATCACCTTCTAAGCCTTATTGTGCCGAAATGTGTGGATATTTGTAGGATCAAACATGTGCACTTTTTAGCTGAAAGAACAGCTTTAAAATGGTATATAATATTAGTGCAAGAAATAAATTTTTGTATGGTATTTTTGGCAAAAGACAAAAAGTTTCCGGTTTAGCCCCGTCCTCCCCTACCTGAATCAAGCTTCCGCTGAAAAAACTATAACTAGTTAAAAGCTCTTAAATATATTTTAAAGTTCTACGTCTATACAACCCCAAAATAACTCAGATGTTAATATTTAATTATTTATTTATTTATATTTATATCGTATTTATATTCTGTTAATCAAGAATTGTAAATTACTGGAGACATTAAACTTGATACTCAAAAAAAATCGGAAAAAGAGGAAATTAATAAAAGGATAAAATTTCATAAAAATCAAATAATTTGATGAAAATTAGAAAAAGAAAATGAAAATTGATCGTTAACTTTTATGAGTTTTGATAATTTGCAAATGAACATTTCATCAAAATTCATCAACATTTCTACGGTAAATTGTCAATCAAAAATTGATCAATTTCTTGAAAATCATTTATATTTCTTCCACATATTCTATTTAAATCTCGCTATTCTCACTCAATTTTTTAGTTTTGTCAAATTCCTTATCGTTTGTAAAATTGAATTCAATGCAATTTTCATAAAACTCATCAATTTTACGATCCATCAATACAATGCATCAATTTTTCCAATTAATAGTTTTATAACATTTCAAGAAACTAATATAAACTAAAACATTTTTTCTATATTTTCTTTCGAGAAATGTTATCTTTCACTTTGGGGAATATAAAGGGGACATTTTGTAAAAAAGCATTCAAATGTAACCAAAATGTTTAATGAAAATAATATGGAAATAAAAATAGTAGATAAGTGAATAAATTTTCAAAATTTCTAAGTGTAGCTCTTTCAATTTCATTGACAGCATAGATATACGAGTAGTATCTAGTATTTTCCGTAGTATACCTAATAGTATTTCTATGAATGGTTTGTATTTCTTTCCCTATTGTATAAATAACCAATAGCCTTATATTTGTGGAAATTCCTTCAATTTTTATAATACCTATATGGTGTCTACCAGTAATAGCTTAGCTTGCAAAATGAATAATTAAAGTTTAAAATTAATCTATCAGTACGCTATGCTAATACATCATGTATTATTTCTCATTTTAATATAATGGGATTGTTAATGAAGTACACTAATAGATTTTATAATACATATACTCGTATTTGTACAAAATGTAAACAGAAAAATGTATGGAAAAATATGAAAATTTAATATAACTCCCGGTATATTTAAATGTAAAAATATAAAAAATTAATTTATAATCGTATTTATTTTAATTCATTTATTTTCTGTGCTATATTTGTCTCCCCTTTTAATCAAAATCAACAAATTGAGTAGATCGTTGTAATTAATTGGGTCACACGAATATTTAAATATATTCAGTAAAATCCAAATATTATTAGTAATTATAAACAATAAATATGAATATTATTGGTATATCTAGTTAATTGTCGAATAACCAATTCGTATAAGTATTTAATTCATATAAATTTGTATCTTATCACTAGTAAATTTCATATATATTTTCTAAGTTCATACCGGAGTAAGACATAATTAATTTTCTTATAATATAACCGAACTAGAATTATGTCCTCTAGACAGCGTTTCACTTTCGTACTAAACCACTTTTACTCGACAACTAAAATCATTTCTGATCGGTTTGTGGAAAAAACTATTGTGAAAGTGATTGTCCTATTTCGACCCTTGTAGACAACATTTCCACACTTACAATATTTTCCATTATGCAATAGTTTTTCATCTACTATATATACATGAAAATTGTAAGACATGTCTACTTGTGGAAATTCTCATATATTCCTACAGTTATACATTACATAAATATCGTGCATTTCAAGGAGTGAGATTATGTTACCATAATAATAGTAGCTATAATCGGAAACACTATTTTTTTTACTAATATAATATAGATGTATTAAAGAGACTGCGCGTTTTACAGGTCAATTTACTTTCAACTGTCGGTTTTTCTATTGCTATCGTGTGCTTTACTTATCCACTATGTGGAGGTTACATTGATGACCACTTCTTATATGACCAATCTTCTTTTATATGTAAATAAATATGCTTAACTACTTGTGCCAGTTTTAATGAGGGTGAGAAATTAAGTGTTTTTCTACTACTTCTAACTACACGATTATTTTATTTCAATGCTTTATTTAGGCCATATATTTAGTATAATTTTAGATTGTTAGTTATTATACAATATTAAGGACGTAGGTATGCTTTATGAAGGAAAAGAGTCTATGGTATCGGGTTGTCTGAGTGGTAAAAAAATTGGTAGGGATCCTCACTATAATTTGCCGTGCCCATCCTTTAATTTATCTTTTCAATTTAAATTATTTAATTTATTTATTTTATTTTAATTGATTTGTTTGAGATTTATCTTCTGAAAGTTTTTTGTGAAATTCAAGAAATTAGTAAAAAGAGTTGTTAATTATTTTCTTAAACATGGAAAGTCCCTTAAGTAAAAGTATGGAAATTTGTGCGAGAGGTAATAATATATGGATTTAGAACACATATTATAAATACTTAACGAATATCTTATATATAATAGAAGTTGAAATAAGAGTTGTGTTAATTGGATCTATACGGTTGTTACGCTCAAATCAAGTATGTATTAGAAAACGATGAAAGTAACACTAATTACTCAAAAATACATTTATTGCAGTAATTTTTATATTATAGGAGTAATTGTTGATATTCTGATATTTTCATAACTCATTGAAAACTCCCGCAGAATTATATAGAAAATTTTGATTTTGGGTTGGATAAACATAAGGTTAATTTACCGAAATACCTTATTCATAGCATTACTATTGATTTTAAAGAAATGAAACTGATTGATTGGCATATAATCCAATAACTCCAAGAATCAAAGCAGTAGTTTGTTGTAGATCAAGACTTTCTGTCACTATAGCTGTAAATATCATGCTCATATCCATCTATAATCAAACAAACCTAAAGATAGAGATTGTTAGGCTATTCAGACTATCCATTTTTTCTAGGATTACTTTTAATTTTCTAACCTATATGTATGGGAATTGAATCCTATGAAAATTAACCGTAAGGGATGTGTTCCGGTTGTGGGCACCCTTTTGTTTTTGGCTCATATTTCTTAGTCACGTTCATATTATTAAGGATATCAATGGAAAGGTAGAGATTTTAGCTAACTTTTGCTGAAGTAACTGTATTGATTTTGTTAACTAGAAAAAAATTATTACCGACTGTATTATATAACCTTTTTTGGCCAAAAAAAATTTTGTACTCGGTTGTGGGCACCCTAGGAGAATGGGCTTAAAATGGAGAAATAGGAAGAAAAACCAGCACGAATACACAAAAAAAAAACATTTTATTTAATAAACGAAAAATTCCGTCCTCTATGGCTGCGCAATCGCATTCTTGCGACACTCGATTTTCCCAACAAAGGAGGACTTTGAACGGACCGAACACTCACGGAAATGTACGAAAACCGTCCATCTTTGCATAAAATACGTTAGGTCAACATAAACAACGATAT
>JANTOP010088074.1:0-20265 GCA_027564815.1 Symmerus nobilis
TTATATTTCGTTTAATCAATTATCTTGAAAAGATTTTTATATTTTATATTTTATATAATATATTTTCAACATCAACAATTTAAAAATACTCTTTTATTTCCATTTCAATTAAATTTATGTTTCATTATTAGATATCGTTTCTTTGTTATTTCAAAACATAAATTTAAGAAAATATATTTAATCTATATTCATTAATTAATTATTTTTATTTAAAGCCGTAGTTTATTCCATTTATTTTCAATTTTATAATAATTATTTTTAATTATACAATTTCGAACATTTACAATTCAGTAATTAGCAGTTATAATTTGTTCTCTTCATTTACAAAAATAATTATCATTGGGGTTGTGTGTTTATTATTATGTCCGGTAAATTGCTCGCGAACAAATTATCACGGAAAGGAATTTGTTTGTGGCCAGAAACATTCGTCGGATTAATATTTCATTCTCTTCATTTGATAATGTTGAGTCTACCTTGGGGGGTGTAAGTCGATTTTAATATTTAACTAAATACTCGATATAATATTCCCCCACGAGAATCAATTCATCCGCGGACAATTTATCGGGCACTTTAGATTATTTCATATACAATTTTCAAATAGATTTTCCTTTTCTTAACATTTACTATCGAACGATTCTTTGGTGAACCTAAATTTGGTAGAATATTGAAATAGCCATTAACTTATTTTAAATATTTTGTTTGTTTTTTATTTAATAATTAAATATTTTATTTAAATAAGAATGTGTGTTTTTCTTTTAGTCCGTATAGTCCCCATAATTTTTTTCATTCAAAACGAACAGTTATTTTTAAAATTACCTTTCAAATTCGTAACCATATTGACCGGGTCGAACCGGATGACCGATTTGAGTATATAGATAATTTGGAAACAGTAATTAATTATGATTATTATAAAAACCGAATTAACTTAACAAGAGACACCCTGTTTCGCAACTGTATACCATTCTTTAACCCTAACTAGAGAAGGAGAATCAGGTGGCCGTGGTGGCGTGCCGGACAATGTTAACGATGACGTAATTATAGATGATTGAACTAAAGGAACAGTGGATTGATTCAAAATTGTTCTCTGAAATAATGTTCCAAACACCGATTGAATATATGAAATAATAAATTGATCAAAAATTCAACAAAAAAGTCGATGAAAATTGAACTTACCCGATTTGATTCATTATTCGAAATCATTTTTACCATCGATTCATCCGCTCGATTCGAATGTAATTGGTAGTAATGATTTTGGTAAGCGGTCAATTCTTGACGATGCATTGAATTCCGATGGCGATCGTGTCGCCGGTACGACGTCACACCAAAATTACTATTATTTCGTTGTTGGTGGTGTTGCGATCCAACGGCCGATCGTACGTGAAACGTTTGATGAACGCTATTTTCAATTGTTCGAATGCTAGCCGTACAATGATAGACAGTTTGTGTGCCGACAACAGACGATTTATTCGGCACCGTACTTTTTAATATCCCTTTACATTTTCCCGTTGGTAAATTTCGATGGTTATTCGATTGCAACACAATCACATTACTATTTGAATCACTAGCCATTGTCGGTGCATCGATAGCAGTGGCGGCGGTTCGTTGACGGCAATCTTTTGTTGGTTGATGATGGTCATCGGTTATGGGTCAGAATGATGAATCGAATACGGACATAGATCGTGATATGGCATCATCATTACGACAACAATCTACGAATTCATCTAACGTTACAACACCATCACGATTTACATCCATTTTCTGTGAGAAGTAAAAAATACGATTATGATGTATATCCTTTTATTATTATATCGATTAAGGAGGCCGCTAAAGGTGTAAGGTCAATATGTGACGAGAATGGGGGAAGATACACATTGTATGCATAAATATTCAATAAATAGATTTACTATCCTCTATTGTTTAAATTTTACTTTATTCCAATCATCAATATTTTATATATATTCTGTATCTTACAGCGAATATTACGTTTATCCTTTCCCAGGATATATAATATATATAAACCCATATAATAACCAATCAACTGATACTGTTGTACAGTTGAGTTAACAGTTTTTTTCTCAGTAATGTTCATGATTTTTACTTTATATTAGGCAAAATTCTCTACTTCTTAGGCAGGGAATGGCATTTCCGATTTTGCCCATTAAATTCCGGAAAACCATAACTGATATACGATCCATTGTAGTAACTGTTGAACCGTTTATAATTTATGCAAATCTTTCTGCTGCCAATAAATATATAGGGTAGAGCGTGGTAATATTTAATACGTAAAGCATTTCACCTTAATATCCTAACAGTTCCTTTACCAGGACAGACAATATTATTTTAAGAAAATAAGTTTTTCTTGCGGTTTGTAAGATTTTTCATAACGAGGGTTATAAATAATACAAGGAACTCCAGCGTTTTTACAGCTAGAATCCTGAAATTTTGCATAGATACTCTTAAAAGATCTACAACTCGATTCATATACAGTTTATCATACCTTTACTCGGAAGATTCTGAGATTATTTAATTAAGAAATTAATGGAGGAGATTTACATGGGAATTTAAATACTAATTGCCTAAAACCATTTTTAAATAGTAAATCTGAGCTGGAACTATGATTTTAGTTGATAAAAAGGCAACTTTTGAAATTTACGATTTTTGGCAAAAAATATGGACTTATCTTTGTCCTTTTTTTGGGTCTATTTTTCAAAAATGCACCTAGAAGCCTGAAATATTGCACAGGCATACCTCAGATAAACCTAGAATGATCGCCAATAATTTGGGCATGCCTTTTCTTATGATTATTTTGAGAAAAAAATTTTTATTTGCATGCCGTCAAGCCTTAATGAATAGGTTTACGAATACTATTAGGAAGTTAGGCATTTCCGCATCTAGAGTCCTGAAATTCGCACAGCTACTCTTGAAGGATGTACCATTCGATTCTTCTATATTTTATTACTACTTACTTAAGAAGTTTTTGACATATTTAATTCAGAAATAGGCGGATATAATTTATATGATGATTTTTATAGTGATACCCATCCTCATTATATCATAACTAAATTACCCTATTTGCCTAAAACCATTTTTAAATAGTAAACCTGACCTAGAACTATGATTTCAGTTGATTAAAAGGCCACTTTTAAAATTTTCAATTTATAGCAAGAAACCGTCCTTATTTGGTCATTTTTCAAAAATTCACCTAGAAACCTGAAATTTTGCACAGGCATACCTGAGATAAACCCAGAATAATTGGTAAAAGTTGGGTATGCTTTTTCTCATGATTATTTGGAGGAAACAAATTTTATTTACGAGGCCTTCGAGCATCAATGAATAGGTTTACAAAAGATATTAAGAAGTCAGGAATTACTACATAAATGATCCTGAAATTAACCCCAGATATTCTAGAAGGATGTACGAGTCGATCCATATACATTTTATTACTTCTTACTTAAGAAATTGATGGAATTGACCCATCCTAATTATCATAAATGAATTATCCGAATTGCCTAAAATCATTTTTAAATGGTAAATCTGATCCAGAACTATGATTTTAGTTGATAAAAAGGCAACTTTGGCAAAGGTTCGATTTTTAACAAAAAACATGGACTTATATCCAGTCCTATGATTTGACCCAAAATGAGACAAATGTATTTGAATATTTCTTATTATCAGAGCGATAAAAATTAATTTAAATTAAGTGAAATGAATATAGATGTATGACTTAAAATTGAAACTACATTTCACATGAATTTAAATTCGTTGTGTTTCACTTTACCCTGCTTTATCCTGTATAGAGATAATATTCCTCACGTTGTAAGGCAATTTGTGGGAAAATTAAATAAGAAATAGTTTTCTCGAATAACTGATTGTATCGTATTATTACCCATATGCGAATGAACTACTGGTTCCGGTTATTGGGTTAGAAAATTATGAAATTCATATGCAAAACCCAATCCGAACTAGTGAGAAATGAATCAATCCACGCATCGTGTCGTATTATATTAAGGACGAATATTTCGAAATTATATAATATTAACCATAAATTTTATTTATGGTAGCCGTTAATATCTATTTTATATCCGGGTTGGTTATTATCAGTTATTCATTCTTCCATTAGGATTCAGAAGCAGTGTACCGTCAACCAATCGATACAAGTAATTTATTTAATAGCAATAATGGTAGACTAACATTCCATAATATTATAATGCAAAGTATTCTTGACTATTGGTAAAGAACTCTTTCAGAATTTCCAGATCTTAATACATCTACACTAAGAAAAATAAATATGGTTTCTGTATATACAAGTATAATTAATTTAATTATTTTAATTCAAATGAAACACGACCTAATAAATGCCAGGATTAAAAATATTTAAAAAAAAACACCAGATCCTTCGTTAGAATTTGAAAAGGAAGGAAAAATAATTTTTTAGACAATTTTATTTATTACTTAATTTTATTATTAATCAGCTTAACCTATTTATTTAAAAGTATAATTAGTAGAAATTAATTAATGAAATTATATGTATATAATATAAAAATTAAATTAAATATAAATTAGTCAATGAATAAATTAATAAATAATTTATTAAATTATATGTCGGTAAAAAGCCAACAATTAATTATTTAATTCATCAATCGAGATTACGGTCATAGCAAACGACAGTTTTGATTAAAAGACTTAATAATCATGATTCCTTGAGTCCCTTCCGTAGGTTTTATTTGATTAAAGAAATGAGATACAATTTGGGAAATCATATTTCATCAAATAAATTATAAAATAAATTTTTAGTTTTAATTAAAGGTCGATGCTCACCTGAAATATTCGCTCTACTTTATCTTTAATTTTATCATGTTCGGGACCGGTTGAATCAGGATGTCGTCCCACTAATTCATAAATGGCAGTCACAATATCAGTCATTTCATCTCTAGTTATGTATCCGTCACCATTTATATCGTACAATCCAAATGTCCATCGTAATTTCTCTTCCACCGATCCGCGCAGTAATATCGATAAACCCTGTACGAATTCCTATATCGATAAAAATCGTTACTTTTTCCAACTAACTATAATCCCTCCGGCGTATACCGGAATTTATACAACTAAATATTTTTTATTGTATAAAATAGAAAACCCTTAACAAAATGCGGTACTTAAATAATTCGAATATTTTATACGGTTTAGGTATGACAAGGGATAATCTATATGCCCAATTTTCATATGCCATATAATATTTTATAATAATGGCCTGACCCTCGATTAAATATAATAAGCGAAGCCTACACATAATAAATTGTCCTACTATCCTAAGCTATTTCAAAATATCGGACACAATTACTAAGAAATAAATAAAAACTTACCTCAAAACTTACAATTCCTGTACGATCTTGGTCCAATGTATTGAATACATAATGTGCATAAAGTCCGGTATTTGCTGAAATTTGACATAATTTATACAATTTAATAGCGAAATGGAAATATACTATTTCGGCAGTTTATTAATACTACCAAATACAATCTATTATTTATGTATGCAAATTAAAGAATTACAAATGCAAGTCATAAAACCTCCAAATGCCGTTTAAAGAAATCGATTGACCAAAATTACGGGTTCAAATCCTAACATCAACATGCTCAAATAATAATTACTTATAATTGATAAACAGTCTTAAAATTAAATTCTTGCTAATGATATTCTATAATGAATTTATTTGAACAATGTTTGAACAAATTCGGAAATGTTCATTTTAGTGGGTATCCGAGGATCCACTTATGAATATTCGATCACCCAAATATAATTAATATAATTTATATAATCGTGGAAGCTAATTATTATATTAAGTAATTGCAAAATTAGAATAAATAGAAATATGGAAAATTATAAAATTCGATATTACGAAAATAAATAGAAAATATTAATTAAACGACAGGATATATTTTTCCATTTTTTTTTTTTTTGTTTTTGAAGACGAACTACACTTAAGAAAATTTATTTTACACAATTAATGAAATAATTTGAAACAAAAAATAGAAAACGAAGATAAGATAGTTGAAAATTGGAAAAGCTGTGTGGTATATTCGCAAAAAACAATATTACTTCACATTACCTCCAGTTATATCTCCTTTTTCGTCATTATTTACAATATAATTGTATTTATTTTTAAGTCATTAAGTCAAGGATAAAAAATTGGATAATTTTAAAAACAGAAAGAAATACAAATAATCAATATTAATATTTACAAATTTATTAATTGTTGTATATTCGAACGAACTAATATAAAATTATTCAATATTAAAATTTATTTTATTTTTATTTGGTAAATAAATATTTATAAAAAAAATAATAAAAAATTAAAAATGAAAAATAGCATATTTATTAAAAATACATACACAAATACGAGTATTTTAATATATTTATCAACACATAAAAACACATAACATCCTACCCATGAAGCATATCTGGTCACAGATTTTAAATAAGACGTAACATGCCGCAAATAATCGAAAAAATTACGACATTTGGTGAAAAGAGTCGTAATTTTACACATATTTACTAAATATGTTGTAACATTTACCACAAGTTATTTCGGATAAAATTTACGTAGCTTTGCCGTAATTGTAACTACACTATGTTACCAGAATTTTTTCAGTTATAATGTTACTAAAAGTGTCGTAATTTTTACTGAAATTTGTATTAACATATTATTACGTAACTTACTTACATTCAGGGATTATTTTCGTTTCTTTGTGCCATAATAGCTACCACGTTAATATTCTGTGTCGAGAAGAATACGATAAATCAAAGTATTTGGTGACATTTTTATACAATTATTTTATTAAGATGTCCAGAATTATCAAAAGAAAGCCATTTAAACAGTCCACGACATTTTACAGACAATTACTTAAAAGAAAATCTAGTATTGTGAAAATTAGTACTATAGTTTGCCTATAAGCAAAAGCTCAAGATATCAATTCTGGCATATTCCGTGCTCTTTATCTAATTTCTCAAAAATAAAAACTTTGGTATTATATATTATGAAGATAACAAGCCACCATTCGAATAATTTCTATCGCCTTTTGTCGATAAACTGAAGGAACTTCTTGAAAAGGGATTAACTATAAAAATTATCGGATTATTTCAATAAAAATTGATTGTTTTATTTGCGATACGCCTGCAAGAAATGTTATTAACGGTAGCTAGTTCGAAAAATTCAAACTCTTAGAAAATGTTTATAAAAATAAATTTAATCTAGGTACCGTAAATTTAAACTCGCGATGTATGAAGTTGGTGTGATTGCGGTTAAATTGTGTTGGGTACCCAACACAATTGATCGATCTGTACACTTTTCGACTGCAATTTGACTATATATACGCAGTGTGTGAAGAGCTGACACAGCGATACGAACTAAAAACGTTTATTAATTGTTATAGGAACTTAATTACCGATTTCAGAAACAAATATTCAACTTCCCGTAATATGGTTAACTTTGTGTTATATTATCAGTAACAATTTTACTATTTCAATTTATTCTCGTAACAATGTTATGACATGGTGGTTCTAATTTTACGGACATTGTTATTTAACATTTTGCTCAATTTCTACTACATAAATTGTTATGTTGCGACTTACCAATCGCGTTTAGCCAGACGGAAAAATTTATACGTTTAGAATTACTTCAAAATAATCGTAAACTAAATCAATTATTTTTATAAATTTCGGGGTTCACCTTCCTCTTTCCACGGAGAGGACTTTCGCGCCAGCTAGTTTTCCCCGAAAAGGAAAAACCAGCGCCCTCCCCTGGCTAAAACTATGCCCAGCTATGCCCAGAGGTTGGGTTCGAAGTTAGACGGTCAGGTAGCTACAGGGTTAAACCGAAATCGCTTATCGCCGTAAGAAGAGAAAACAACAAAATCAACAGCTATTCCTGCATTTTAAATTCCAATTACCCAACTTAATTTGGCCTTAACAAAATTTATTTTCATTAAAATAAATTTACTTATTTCTAATACAAGCAATTTTAATAAATAAAAAAAATAATGCAAGCTAACTTATAAGCTAAATGGATTTCTTATCGAAATATAATAATTATTAAAAAAGTTTATCTAATATCCTAATTGAAGAATGTTATTGATGGGAACCGATTTCCTTTTCTATATATATATTTTTTTTATTTAATTAATTGTATTTACTGCAATTATTAAGTACTGAAAAAAACCTCACTTTAAACCCACGAGGCTTATCCGTTTACCGTTATGGTGTCGTGAATTCTCGATTTGCAAATTTAAATGGATTTCATCTCAATTCCAACGGAGCTTATAACCGTTACATCACTTGTATTAATTTTTCGGACCGGGATTAAAGGCCGAATTCTTCCGGCCTGCTCAAATAGGTTTTATCCTATTTCAACAGGGCGACAAAAAAAATGATAATCCAATTAAATTTCGCGATATTCTTATCAATATATAGACATAAAAACTTACCCTATCGGTCAATATATAGATATAATGATTATATTAAGTCCCTGCGTTTCAATTCAATTAAATTTGCACTTTTGATTTAAAAATTATATAATTTTACTTTAATTTTACTATTATTTTATAATAGGTAATTAAATTTTTATCGCAGCTAATAATTTTACAATTCACCTATTAATCTAACGCACGACTAAAATCGTTATTCAGCATAATTTTCAATTTTTCGTCGAGCCGATAGAATGTTCCATTATGTTATCGATAATATACAATTTGATTATATTTCCCGTTCTCAGAACTCGTTTTCTTCTTATATTAAAATCAATACTACACTAGTTATTTAATATAATTTAGCCTAATTTAATTACATACATATATTTAATAAATGTACCTACCCTAGTTGCATTACTTAAAATTAAAACCTAACAAAATTAAGATTAAAAAAATATTTAGGCATTTTAAATGTTGTAAGTCTTGAAAAGGAGACAGCATTTTTCGAACTATTTTATATGATTACTTTAATAAATTTTTTTTCCCACAGTATTCAACGTTAAATACTTGACGTACACTCAAACAATATACTAATTTATAATTATATAATATTAGTTAATAAATAATTATTTATATTTTAAAAGGCCATTCTTGGAAAGAAATATTTTATGTTTTAGATTCTGTTCGCAATGTTACTAGATTCCGGTCAAATTGTGACTAAAATATTCTGGAATTGTGACGAAACTATGCGACCATATATGAGTTAGAATAGTAATAAAGACTTAACATAATTTCGAAACATTGTCGAAACCTGTGTCGTAATTGTGTATTCCCCATTTCTGGTCGCTGTTACGTAACCACTACGTAACAGCGACGAGAATGTGTATGTGACAAAACGAGATGTCGTAATTATTACGAAAATGCGACCAGATATGCTTCATGTGTATATAATTAAAATTAGATCCATTAATTAAATAGCACACGCATAACTCATTAATTACGGATTTTGTGACATGGAACAACAAAAGAACCAAATTATCTTCAACTAAAATTGTATTTTTAATTTACATTAAATGATAAAACTGACTGTATGTGTGTTTGTCTGTGATTATTAGAATTACCAAATATTATCTGATTTATTTCAATTGGAATGAAATTTCTAATTCAATAAGTCGAATAATTTTAAAGTACCCAAATTGCAATGATTGAAATTGGTAAATTGGAATAAATTCAATTGAATTTTGTCAATTGGAAATGAGATGAAGAGATGATTACAAAACATGATTTAAAGCAATGAAGAAGAGCATCCCATATCCGTTCTATAATTTCACCATAATTTTGTGAATTTTGTGAATGCAAAATTCAAATTTCCTGTCCTGTAACAATTTGGGATGGGCTATTAGTGACAATTACTATAGTGCACACTTACCAAAAAATACTGCTTCCGACCGAATTAACAATGGATTAGTGTGTGTTATGTATTGTTTTCAGTGTATGTGTTTTCAATAAATTACAATATAAGAAAATTATAAGAAAATGTTAAGAAAAAAGAAAATCGTTAAATGAAAATAAAAGAAAATGTTAGAAGATAGAAAAAAAACCGTCGAACTTACCTCCCTGAGGAAAAAATTGTGAGTAAATAATTTTAAATGTATCCTCCCGGACAACTCCCGTTGGACATTCGGCCTTGAAACCACGATAAATTCGCTTAATTTCGGCTTCCGAAAATCTGGTTGCACGGCATAGGGCACTTAGTGAATCCGGACGATAACGTGGTGGTGTCTCCAATTCCTCTAATTCGGAATCTGGAAATATATTTTATTTTAATAAATAAATTATATCTATTAGTGAGTAAAATCCTGTCTATGTATCCTGTCGGATGTTGTTAATTACTAATAATATTATAGTTTCGTACAAAATTAATAAAGTACTTTCCCACTTGTTTTCCGAAGGGATGAAAAAATGTAGAAAATTGATTTTCCTTTTTCCTACATTTTTTTCAATTTGATTCTATTAATTAGTACGCTTCATTGATTGTGGTTCAATTAATTGAGAGAACGATGAACACAATATAAAACTCAGAATTGTTTATTGAATTACAATTCAATTTTATCGAACTAACGGGGGACCCCAATCACCAATAGAAGAGCAACCCTTATTAATAGTTGTTGTTTCTCGCACATTGGTTCATGTAATTGAATTAAGGTAAATGGTCCTGAACATGAATAATGGACGATTTTTGTTGTACGGATAGAGGCTGTTAATTTTGAAGAGACAAAAAGACGAAATGAAATTTAATTTTAGACGTCGTTGAATGAAATTAAATCAATTTCTTAACTCTTTTAGATGAGAAAAAAAATAAAAACAAATAAAATATAAATATTTAGGTATAAATTCCATATGAAAATAACAAGCCTCTCGTTTAACTACAATATTTCGTATATTTGGCCAGTAAAATGGAAAATACAGAAAACAAACGATAAAAACCACCAAATTGTTTTGTTTATAAGTTATATTAGCGGGTGGTCTTTATAATGATCCACCGCATCATCTCCATCAAATTTCCGTTCCATCTCTATTATTAAGAGCATCAAAACCCATTTCAAAACATTTTTTTTATTTTTTTCAATTTTATTTCGGTAATTTTACTGGCCTCCCTCGTCTTTCCAATATACTGAATTATGAAAAATTTAAGTAACACATAAAATTTATCCAAATGTCAATATGTTATGTGTTCGGGAACCGATAAGAATTTTCATTAGAAAAGAAAATATAAAAGAAAAGCGATCGGTATGAATACAATTCCTATATCGCTTTCCTTAAATTCATAATATTGTATATAAATTGATATACGAATTACTATTTCTGAATTCGTTATTCATCTCACACCGATTATATTACGTTATATCGAAAAATACCGCAACCACACCGCAACATTCATTAATCAATAAACAAAAATTCAACATCCATTCTGTATTCAACAAATTACGAGATTTGATAATAATAGAGATAGTGACTCGTTCTAAAAATCGATCATATACTAAATATATAATAAATAAACAATGAAACTATGTATATTTTATGAAATTTCTTTTTCCCGTAATCTCCGGGAATCATCATATCCGTATGGACCCAAATATATTCGTTTCAATTGAAAATAAAATTTTTAAATCAATAATATTAAGTAATTTAAGGGCATTTTTATTATGGCAGGTCATCGAACAAAACAACCGACACAAATTACGGTACATATGTTCCTTGCAGGGGCTCGAACGACTATAAGTAATTCTAAGAAAAGCCATGTCTAACTTATTACCAATCATTGTCTGTATGTCTGTACGAAATTTCAGGCTCCTACATAGGTACATTTTTAAAAAATAGCCAATGTTTTTCGCTAAAAATCGATCATTTTAAAAGTTGCTGCATTTTTATCAACTAAAATCATAGTTCTGACTCAGATTTACCATTTAAAAATTGTTGTAGGCAGTTTGGTAAACTAGTTATTTAGTTATGATAATTTGGATGGATATACAAAGCTACAGTGACCCTTCTTCTCGATCCTTTATTAATATTTAATAACATAGACCATTTTTTTTTCATTTCAGGATATTATTCGATTACAATACCTTAAACGACTGTAAAGGATTTTCCAATAGGTGTGATGGGATTTGAAAAGTAAGTAAAACAAAAACAATAATTTATTCTAGGCAATGATTTTTATTTATTTAAAAAAAACCTTCGATACCATTCATAATGGAAAATAATTTTATTAAAATGGTCGTCATACAATACCGGACGGTAAAAATCATACCGGTATTTCGGTATTTTTTTAATGATACCGGTATTACCGGTATACCGGTATTTAAAAAAATATAAATTTTTAAAAAAAAATTTGCTTTGAATATGTTTTAGCAATAATTTTGCATCAATAGATTAAAAAAATTCTGAAAAAAAAATTTGTTGGAGCATTTCACACAAATAAAGCATTTTTATTTAATTTTTTCATGGTAATATTTAAGAGGTTTTAAATATACATATTGTGAGCGGACCCCCTCACCTTATGGTATACGTAAATCTCCCTAGTTACCGCTTATTTAAATCCCTACCGAAATTATCAAATTTTAAATTTTCCGGTAAATGGTATTAATTTCCCAGAAAATTACCAATTTCTCTATTGCCCGTATATGTCGACCCCCCTAAAATCAGGGGATTAATTTTTTTAAAAAGTTTCTTTTACAATTTACTTACGGAAGCGTTAGGTTTAATTTTCTGTAATCATATTTTTCAATTTCTCAAGAAAATTTTGCGGAGAATTAATTATTCGAAAAAATGAACAGAAAAATTCTTTAAAATCGATTTTTCTGTCCGAAATAGAATAAGACCCGAAATGGTTGATTTTTTTGAGAAACTTTCTTAATAAAATCTCTTCATTAATTACTTGAAAGTGATTTGCCATCATTAGATTAGAAAATGTTTGAAAAAAATTTCCCATTAAAGTTCTGAAGTTCGATCAAAAATCGTTCGATTTTATTGAATTTTTTACAAGTCGATTCTTAATATTATTTTAAAAACTTTAATTGTGAATGGAGCCCCTGACCTACATAAGGTGATGGATGACCTAAATTATCATCTATTCAACTCCATTTCGAAAATTGAAAATTCTATATTTTCCGGAAAATTATGACAATTTTTCAATAAAGTGTCCATTTTTGATAGGTACACCCTGTATCGATCTCCCTAAAATCAGGGGATGACTTTAATGGGACAATTTGTTTCACAATTTCTTCATTTGGACCCTTAGGTTTGTTTTTACCTAATCAAATTTTCCGGTTCCCGCAGAAAATTTCCCGGAAATTACTAATCCCGCAAAGGGTTATATGTGCTGTTCTTACTGGGACACCTACTTCCAAATCTATCGCCTTCTGCCTTTCTTCTTCCATCGTGTTTATAGTGTCGAAGTCACGTAGTTGCATTTCATCATCTACAGTATGATTTTCATTGGGCCATTTGAGACTAATGTGATCTGCTCCACTGATTCGATCATCAATCATAAGTCTGTTTGCTAATGTTGAATTTACCTTGTAAATTTCAAATGTTTTCATTCTTGGTAAGGTAAATTCAACGCTTATCAGAACGCTTTTATAACCGTGATGTAAATATTGAAGAACTTCCAACAGTTTTGTTGAAATTTTAACGTTGATTCAATTTCGAGAGATAATTCTGTTCCTAATTTCTGAAGTGTATTTATTAAAAATGTCAAAGTTGCGTCAGCATTTTATATTTTGAAAACCGATACCGAAATGCCGGTATTTATTAAATCAAATAACGGTATTTCGGTATTAAAAAATGGCCGGTATTCCCTAGGTCGTCACGACTACTACTACCTTACTATTACATTTTTTTAACCCAATTTTCGAGCACTTTTTCCAGCCTAATGGTTGACGTTTTTTGACTTCAATTATAGCCACTACAGCTAACTATTAATTGACTAGGCAATTTCATCGAGTTTCCTTACTTTAAAATGAAATAGAAAAAAGAATTATTTAAAATTATTTAAAAATGATTTATATCTCCAATACTCCAAATCTGTGTATTTTTTCATGTGATTGGCCTGCGTGTCTGCACAAAATAAATGTTGTAGATTAATTAATAGAACCTGCAACTGAATAATTTGCAGCCCAGAATACATATGCTATGTATGTAGTGTAATTGATATCAACTGTAGCACTTTTTTCTGTTTAGTTTTTTGAAGCCTTTCAATATTTTGTGGACGTGTAGACGAAAAGATCCCACACATATGTTTTTGAGGTCAACAAAATCCGAAAACAATGAAGAATTCAATAGCATCTGTTTGGGGAATGTGATTAATCTAAAATCAATTTTTTCAGTAAAAAATTAAAGAAAACTAATTTTTACTGTTTTATATTGTGTTCGATTGAAATCGATTTTCAGGGAACTAGTACCATCCGTCCAAAGATGATAATATAAGCAAACAAATACACAATCGGACACCGCTGTATTTATAAGTATTATTGACTCTTCTCGTAACAACTTTGTTTCGAGGATATATTTGACCAAACATTTTTTTTTTTTTTTGAAAGAGTTTATAGCAGTTCAAGAGGATGCTGCTAACTTTCTATATTTCTATATAAATCGGCGCAATCTCGTATTTATGTTTATTTGTTCGCTAATAAAAATACAACAATTTTATATTTATACTCGAACCACAGACAGGTATTTTTAGCGAAGAGCTGTACGAGATTTTTTCTAATTTATATTATTCACTTTTATGCCCCCCCCCCCCTCCCCGATAATAAGGAAATTTGTATAATTAATTTTTGTTTATCGGCATTCCGAAAGTGCAAAACTTAATTTTCACGCACACACGTTATACGTTGGTATCGTAGATGAAATGAATGAATTGAATGTGAATGAAAAATTTGATAAACAAAATGATAGGCAACGGCCGAGAACGGAATCTCATCATTTAATCCAAAAATAAATTGATTGGGGTACTGATGGATGCCAAATAATTATTACGAATTTTCAAAAATCAATAAATAAAATTGTAAAATACCTAATATAAATATTTTCCGCTTTATTCGCTTCATTCAATATTAATATCCTTGAATACTTCACCGGATCATTTAAAAATATTCACAAATTAAATTAAATTACTAACTATTATTATCTTACAACTAGGCAAAGGCGAAATAAACTGCTTTTCCCATCAATTCCAAACGATCAAAATCAACTGATCAAAAATTGATTTGTCTACTAATATATTAATCTATTGATCTCTTTAGTTTTCATCAGTATTTTTATATTTGAATTGAACGAGTAAAATAAAGATTATATTTTTAATATTATGCTAGCGCACATTTTCTTTTATTTTTATTTTGTTTATATTCACACCGAGATTTTTATGGGTTTTACTCGCGTTTTTTTTTTTCAGCATTTCACTTTTCTAATGTGTAAAAACCTCCTACTCGATATTTGATTCAAATTGAACTAAAATTTTGAAAAAATTGTGTTAGACAACCAATAGTTTACCCAACTAATCAGTTGCCTTAATACTGCAAACACGGATCAACCATTCATTATATATGGATGTGGGAGATGGGTAGCTCATTGATAATTATAAATTGACTAGCAAGAACTATGTCAATTTCAAAATGAAAATATTGTATTCAAAATTTTGACATAAAACCGTGTCTAGTACTTTCCCATAAATTGTTAAATAAAAATCGGTTCGTTGATACCGAGTTCTCGGTATCGAACCCCTGAACACGATTAATCGTTTTAATATAAATTGTCGCTCTTCGATTAACGAATGAAGGAAATAATAATAAAATAAAAAACCATCTGTTTAAAATGGATATATGGCCTAAATAAACGGTACAGCAAACGATTAGTAAATGAATCTTTTGGAAAATAGTGGTCTTACTTTTACCCTAGTAGATGTCAATTGGAAGGTATTAGGTATTTTAAGCGGATTAGACAGAGGAACTTTAGAAAATAATTTAGAATTCAGTTTTAATAATTTATGTACTACCTGTAACTGATTGTATTTGGCTATAAATTAATCGTAGACAATGTTTATGGGATTAAAGTCACTTTTTTTTTTAAATCGATAATAAATGATCAAAGACATTGTTTTCCAGAGAAAATTTATTAATTAAGAAACTGTAAGAAGAAGAAAAAAAACTAATTAAAATTTATGTGTTGCGTATGGAAGGTGGAACTATTTTCTTATCTGGGGAATATTAAAAATATACAGACGAGGTCAATTAATTTCAGTTTCGAAACAAAGTGTGATTTATTGGTGCAGTAATTTATCCAAAATGATTAAAATTAAATATTAAAATGATCTATTTACACAAGAGGCTCCAATCGTGATCGACCATACTCCGTGCACCACCATAAAAGATTATTTTGTAAAAAATGAGAAAATCAAATTAACAATTAACAAATAGAAAATAAAACAATTAAAAAAAAATTTTAAAATAATAAAATCGTTTTTTTTTTTATTTATTTAACTGTATAGTTAGTTTAGCACTCTTGCAAGCCTTTTGATCAACTATCACAGCTTGATATCGCGGCCACTATAGGTGTCAATGAATAAACAATCCCATTCATCATTTTTCCCTCTCCAAATCGGTTTGTTTTTCAAATATTTCGGTTGTATTTTCATACATTTTCATATAATACGTCATTATGCGAATTGATTTTCTATTTTCTTTTCTTCTTTTCTTTTAATGACCCCACAAAAGAGAATTTTCTTCATGGGCTTTTCGTTTAATTTAATAGGCCATTTGGGGTTCTCATATACAAATCTAATTGTGATCGATTCGAATTGCGCTAAACATTATTGATCGTCTACAATAATAATCGTCGAGATTTTCTAGCGCAGTTTTACTGAGTAGTGAGAGCGTAGCCATAAAAACACAACAAGGAACTTTAAATATATCTGATGGAAAATATCAATTGTTTGTCTTTAATAAAAATATATGAAAATAAAAAAATTTTTATTATGAAAATATTGTCAAGAATAGGAAAAATATTACCATAATAGCCCCCCGTTGTAAGCATACGATTTGTCCATGAAAAAATGTTAAGATATTAAATTGACGGGAGGTCCTATACTACCAATCGTATCTTTTAAAAATCATCTTCAAACGAAACGGTTTATTTTCTTTCAGTTTCGAATACATGGAAAATTATTTTCCGACGAAATGATTCTATCATAGTAGTTATATTTATGTTATGAGAATACGAATAGTAATTTAAACGGATTTATGCTAAATAAGAATAATTTTTTTTTGAAATAATAATAATATTCGAATAGCATAATGTGTAGATCAGTGGCGTGCAGCCTAATTCGCAGTAGGCGCAGAGCACGTCAGTGGCGTGCGGTCAATATCTCCACAAGGTGTACAGAATTTTGAAGAACTTACTACCTTTATTCCCAGCATGATTTTTTATTTTCACAGAATACTCGCAAGCCTAACTATTTGCGACAAGCCGCAACCTATACCTATGTTTTGCCTCAAGTTTAACTTGTAATGATAAACACAACTTGACCTCACTTGAGATCACACAGCGATGACTTCTGTAAATTTTGATACGTAAATCGTGATGCGGGAGATTTGAGATCTGCAAGAGTTAAATAGAATATGGGTATTCAAAAACGCGTCAACCGCATGCTTTCTCTTGCCGCATAGTACTCGCAAAAATCTTGCACAAAAAACCAATCCAACTCTTAAAACAAATGCGCGAACTTTCTTACAATAAAGTTAGTGCTGACTTATTGAAATCTCTGTGGATGCAACGATCGCTGTGCTGACAAGATCGCGGAAGTGATAACATGTCATGAAGTAAATTCCATAAATTCGGTCGCAAGCAAGCAGGCTCGAACCCAATATCGATCAACTCGCCAAAAGATTATATCAATTACTCTTCCAAGGCAAAGGGTCAGGAGAAAGTCGGGATAGGTGAAGACCATTCGTGCGCAACCGTTCGCGAGCGAGATCCCGTAGTGCGAGTTCTAAAAACGAAATGTACTGGTATCACAATAAATTTAAAGATAGTGCTACCAGGTGTAAAGCACCCTGCAATTACAAATATACCCAAGCGGAAAACAAATAGGCTCGTCTTCTTTGGCGACAAACGATGCAGGCCTTAAATTGTATCGCCTCTTCCTAAACGACCATAGTTCCAAATTTACAAACATTACTAATAGATACAGACGCGGAAATGTCCGTGGTACCTCCCATCAATAAGTTCAACCTAAATTCGATCGATTTTAAATCGAATGTGGCTAATAATACTAAAATAGACACGGATAGACACGCCACCGTATTCTTGATTTGGAACTTGGTCTGCGCCTAAAATTTACCTGGGCGTTTGGAATTGCCAATGTGTCACGTCCAATCATAGGGGTAAATTTTCGCAAATTCCACGATCTGCTAGTCGATCTTAAAAATAAGAGGCTAATCGACAACACAACGCTGTTAACGTCCAGAGGATCCATTGCTATAAAACCCTCTAGCAAAACAAGGATGGGACAAGGCATATGCCGTCCCTCCAATAGCCCTTTTGCTAGTCCTCTTCATCTAACCCAAAAGATAAATGACAGGCATTTCAGCGAATGGAGGGTCACGGCTTAGTTATAAACGTGGACAAATCCCATTTCGCGTAAGAGACAGTCGAGTTTCTCAGTCATATCGTCTCAGCCAACGGTGCTCGGCCATCTAACGAAAAAATTAAAGTAAACCTTGATTACGGATGACCCGAAACGGTTAGGGATCTGCAACGGTTTTTAGGCATGACAAAATTTTACCGGCGATTTTTGCCCAATGGCAGCGATAGTACAAGGGCCGCTGAATAAATATCTGACAAACCACAAAAGTAACGACAAGACGAAAATAATCTGGTCTAATGAAGCCAAAGAGGCTTTCGTCAGTCTAAAAAAGCTACTGGCAAATGCTACCGACCTCGCATTTTCATCAGATGAATACTACAACCTCTCTCTTTTTTCTCAAAAAAGTTAAATCCGGCTGAAGTGAAATACAGTGCATATGATCGCGAATTGCTCGCGGCATATTTAGCAATTAAGCATTTCAGACACCTAGTAGAAAGCATAAATACGTTCGCGGCAAAGAAAGTGTTGTTGCCGATTTTTATATATTTGGAATCTACTTTTCATTCGATTACTGAAATTTTAATCAAATCGGAAATTTGCCTCCAAAAGCTTTCTAAAATCGGAAAAGCTCAAAGAAAGCTTAGGTTTGGAAATTAATTATTATACGTTTTGTAACATATTTTTATTTGTAAATCATTTTCCGGCAACGATATTTCATATTAATTCAAAAAAGCTTCATTGCAGTCCCGTAAGTTCACTGAGAGCTTTTAATACAAATTTTATTTTATTTGCTTGGTAATCGGATGACAAGTAGCATCCGATTACTGAATTTTGAATCGAATTGGAAATTTTCCTCAAAAACTTTTGAGAAATTTGAAAACTTAAGGAAAGCTTTAAGTTCCGGATGTAACTTTATTCCTGATTCCTAAAATGTCCGAACTTTTTTTGTAATCAGATAATTTTTAAGTTGAAGTATTCAACTAAAACACTCGGATCGTTGAAAGTTAAATAAAAATTAAGGAAATTCCGGGAAATTTTGAAAAAATCAACAAATCTCGAGAAATCTAAAAATTTTGAAAATAAGCCAGTTTTTGGATGATTTTGTTTAATTAATTTTGAATTTAACTTCAATCATGACTTATGAGAAATTGGATCATTGGATCGTAGGTGTGCTCTGCGTATTAATCTGCACGCCACTGAAGCTTATCCAAAGCTTTTAGTTATAATATTATTTTATATTCATGGAAAATTGAATGCAAATTATCTTTGCCCTTTCTTGAAAAATTAAGGTTTCGGCCTGAAATTTTGTATAAATATGTGCTTTCAATGAGCTTTCGAGATTTTTCATACATGTTTTTTTGGAGAAAAATTAGAATTTCAATTATAATTTCCATATTTTATTTAAATTAAATGAATCGGATAAAAATTCGATTCCAAATTATATAAAATTCCATTTTAATTTTAAGCTTTCAATGAGATTTTTTGAGCTTTTTTCGGAAAAGTTGAAATTTGGTTAAGGGATCGTTATCTGTATTGAAAATAGATTTTAAAACGTTGAGAATAAGGTTCGGATAATAGAGCTTTCTGGGAGCTTTTCAGTTCTTGCGGAGCTTTTGTACGAAAAGTTTAGTTTTTTAATTTTTTATTTTTTCTCA
>JANTOP010088085.1:0-20261 GCA_027564815.1 Symmerus nobilis
CCCCCCCCCCCCCCCCCCCCAATAATCCCTTGAATTTTGAATTAGCGCCACTTTGTTAAGTACCTCCACGATATCCAAGCTCTGTATATAGGGCCATGCGTGAAGGGCCCCCTGTTAGATTAGTAAAAATAAATCTATGGTTGGATATACTCGAGCGCGTCAGTTTGAGGTATGGTGGGTTAATTACATGCTGAAAAGTGTGCATTTCAATAATCTGACGATTTGAGCGTGACGTAAGGGAAAGGCAGAGTCTCATTGCATTTTCATAAAGCCGCCATTAGCTTGCGTCACATCCGATTCGTCAGTTTGAATGGGAGCTTCGTTAGGGTCCACTTAACATCCCCTCTGAATATCTGACGCGCTCGAGTATTTCAAAATGGCGATTTTTTTTTTACATTTTTGAAATCCTGTAGACGGTCCAGGCCACCGGTAAAACGGTATACATCATATCAACTTTTTATTCTTTCTACCATCTAATCTTCAAAATCCAATAGGTCCACTCGTCAAGGCTCGAGTAAATCCACTTTTTAAATTACGAAAAGTACTGCTGATAGCCATCGTTTTCGTGTCGAAGCTTATGATGAACATGCTCTAGCTGTAAAGTATATGTAGAGAGTATGGTTTATAGAAGATTTAAAAATGATGATTTTGACGTTCAGACAACGTTCTGGAGCACCAAGAAATTTTGAAGATGCAGAATTGAAAGAATTATTGCGTGAAGATCCGTGCCAAACTGAAAAAGAGTTGGCAACAGCAATTAATGCTATTATACTATACTATGTGCCAAACATGGCGTACATGCATTAGGAATGGTTCAGAAGCAAGGAAATTGGGTGCCACATGAATTAAGAGAAAGTGACATTCCGCATCGTTTATCGATCTGTGAACATATTGTTTATCTTAAAACAATAATTTTTAAATAAAATTTATAAGACTACTTTAATCTTCTATTATCCGGAAGTTACCACTGATGTTTATAGTTGGAACGATATTTAGCGTTTACAACTATTGAGTTTTGGAATGACAATGATTTGTTAACTCTACAGTTGGTACAACTGGTAAAGTTTGTAACATTTTGTTAAACTCATCAAAGTCTGTAAACCTTATAGACAAATTTACATCACGCAGCGCTTGTATGCTTGTAAGTAATGAGATCTTAACAGTTTTAGCCTCATCCCGTAGTCCCAATGTGATCCCAATGTGGTCCCAATGATCAAACTCTTATGATTCCTAAAATGATAGTAAATCGTATTATTTAAATTTCATATGGATATTGTATTCTTACCTTCTTTTCAATTGCCTTATTATTGCTTACTTACGGGATAAAATTTGTTAGATTTGTACCTAAATTTGGGATGGAACAATTAGTAAAATAGCCTTATCTGTATTTGTATCTGTCTACATTTATTGAGATTTATTGGTTGAGATTGTCAAGATTTAGCTAGAAAATAATTTCTAGTATTCATGAGCGAAATTTAGTGATAAACTTTTCAATCGGCTCGATATACATTTACTTTATATAGCCTTCATATGCCATGTGTATTTCATTTATAATATTTTTAATATTTTTCATTTAAATAATAATAATATTATATTTTATGCAAATTCTTACAAGCAAAAAAAAAAAACAATGCTATTCAAGCTAAAATTATATGTATACGAGTTAGTCGTACGATGTAATAAATAATAATACATATTTGGAATGGCCTAATGACTTTTGAGATTGAAGGACTTGAAGTAGTTTTTTAATTTTTGCCAGGGAATATTAATTATTTTTAATACAAAGTTCTCGGTATATATTTTTCACCGGGTAAAATATCCACTTCGGCGATTTTTCACGCCCGGTGAAAAATATTTCACCTACGCGAATGATCTGCGTAGAATAATAAATTAGTTCCAAAAATCCTGAATAAAACCTACCCGTACTCAATTATTTCTACCCATACGCCCGATCTGCTTGACCATGCCCACTTTCTCACCTCCTAACACTGATAAGTTTCGACGAAACAACCAAAATACCTAAACCTACCAATTATATTAATGAATAGTAGGAATTTAAGTAATTTGGACCTATATTTTGTAGATATGATCTACATCTGTTTTTAATTCCGAGACGTGGTGGCTACTCTAAAGACGTCTAAGCAATAGTAAGTATGTTTGTCCTAAAGCTTCAAGTTAAAAAAAATTTGAAATTGAAGGGCTGTCTTAACCCCTTAAATATGTATATAGCGCCAACTCTTCTCCGAGTCACTAGCTTCAACATGAAATTGAGAGCATAGCTCCTTTTATGAACTGATGGTCTCAGAAAATGACCCTAAAATGGTTGTATCTAAATTGAATCTAAATCGGGTTAGTTTTTGGAACTTTAGTTGGGTATAAACATCAAGTTCAGGCCTGCTCCACAACTTCTAGAGATGTTATAAAAGGAATTAGTGGTTATAATTATTGATGAATTAGATAAGCATCGATTAGCAATTTACTTGCATCTAAAAGCGTTTAAAATTCGTTGAACAGACACTACTTCAACTTCAGCAGAGTGTTTTAACCTTTCAACGTTCATTTTGTGGGCAACCCCGCATTTATATATTTCAACTTATATGTCAGATTTGGGATCATCAACACGATCAACCATCTTGTCCTTTATTAATCGCTTCACTTCACTCCTAATTCTCCAGCTTAATCGACAGCTGTTCTCCGCCAGGTGGGGCTATGGTATCCCCCTTTTCCTCTCAAGTTTTGCAATCGTATATATGACCGAGATCTAATTCGTCCTAAATATTCTTCATTTTAAGTTCAGTGAGATTTGTGAAAATTCCGATATTCCGTTAAGCATTGTAACGTCCCTAGGAAGCTCTAGGTGGGATCTAGGAGAAGAATGTCATCAACGAGGGCAAAGATACGATACTCTATAGAGTATACATAGAATAATCAATCTTTTAAAGCAATTTTCTAATTAAGTCTACAGTCCTAATTTTATTATGATTCGGATGTTATATCTGCTAGACTCGGTATCCCGTGTTTGAATTTGCTTGCACCTGGAGGATGATCAATTGGAATTCACACAACATCCTGAGATGGGTAGCTAAGAAATTAGCTAAATATTCAGACAATCTCTCTATCTGAACTTCCGTTGTTCACAAATTTCCATCATTACTTTTAAGAGGTCTGTTTCGAGTCTCATTTGCTAGTTTCTGTTTAAGGCGATAGATATCCTTCATGTTGTTGTTATTCGGTGATTTTCTCAAAACGCTTTCTTTCCACATACCGAATTTCCTCCATATTCAGGAGATTTTATAAGCCGAATAGGTTCAATTAAATCTAAATTACAATTGAACAAAAAATCTGTCTAATTTCATAGCAAAGGAAATATTTTCTCAATACTGGGTGTCTCAAAATGAACCCGCAATTATATATTCATAAGCTTCTTTAAGTTAAGTATAACACAAGGCAATACCATAGGCTGTCTGTACAGCGTCCGCGGGCCGCATGCGGCTCATGACTTTCTTTCTGTGGTACGCGAAATTTTCAACCCATAAGATATTATCAATTTTCCCGATGAACCTATGATTTCTTTCGCAATAATTTCACTTCGGTCGCATATGATTAACAACCACTTTGTGCACTTCGAGTCGTGTTATGAATTAGCCGTCGAAATGCAAGAATCCGGTCAGCAATTAAACTGAAAATCTATGTAACGATACTTGACAAATTTATTAAAAATTTGTATGCCAGATTTGCTGATTTTGACGGACTCAAACTGCAACTAAAGTTATTTAATATTGCGAGATTGCGACGACCTACGACAATCGACGTGGAAAACACTGACATAAAATACCAAATCGAGCTGTACGAACTTCAAATTTCGTTCGTTTAGACTAGCACAGATTTATTTAAAATCCCAAATCTGCGAGATTTCGGTTTAAAATGGCCAAATCTGTTACGCGTGGTTTTCCTAAATCTCTAGAAATGTGGCGTGCGGTCAACATCTCCGTAAGGTTTGCAGAATTTTATGACCGGTTATGCGTTTGCTTTATTCAAGAGAATGCTTTATTCACTGCTATTACTAGAGAATATTTTCTTCTGCCGGAAAAAATATAAAAATGCAGAAAGTTGCTTTGACAGTTAGGTAAAAACACAAAAATTAAATATTTTCGAAAAGTTGAAATTTATTGAAGAAAATTCAAAAATTTGTAAAGGCTCTCACCGAGAAATTTGAATATCGGACATCGCAACATTTGACCCGGGTTTCTCGATAATTTTCTACGAATCGAAAAAAATGTAATGATGCAGAAAGTTTATGAATTATTTGGGGAAAAATACAAAAATATCAAAACTAAACTTTTAGTACAAAAGCTTTGCAAAAACATAAAAGAAAGCTACCAGAAAGCTTTATTTTCCGAATTATATTTTTTACATTTTAAAATCGATTTTCTACCCAAAAACGATCTATTAACAAAATTTTAGACTTTTAATTAAAAAAGCTTAAAAAATCTCGAAAGCTCATTGAGAGCTTAAAATTAAAATGTCGTTTTAATATATAATTTGGAATCGAATTTCTATCCAATTCATTAAATTTAAATTAAATATGGAATTTTTGCAGAAATATTGTCCAAACTGTTAAGAGCGCATCGAAAGCTCTAAGTTCCAAACTTAAATTTTTACGTATAAAAATTTGTTTTCTATTAAGATTACGGTCCTTTAACGATATATTAATTTATTCAAAATAAATCTTTAAAAATTTCAAAAATCTCGAAAGCTTATTGAAAGCTTAAAATTAATATGTCGTTTTATATAATTTGGAAATTTTTATTCGATTCATTAAATTTAGATAAAATATGAAATTTTCGCTAAAAACTTTCTCAATCCTCTGTAAGCTCAAAGAAAGCTTTAAGTTTCGACCTAATTTTTTACGTTTAAAATCTATTTTCTATCCGGATATCGGTCCTTTCACGAAATTTCAAGTTTTTCAAGGAAAGCATGGTTCAAAAATCATGAAAGTTCATTGAAAGCAAATAGGAAAGACAGTAGGAATTAATTGAACGATATTTAGAGAATTCAATTAAATGCCGAGATAAGTTAAGATTAAGTCAAGAAAACGCGAGTTAAAAATCGGAAAAGATAAGGAAAAATTCGGTAAACTCGGGAGGTATCTAACAGCCCCAAAAAAATGTTAGAAAATCAGAAGAACTTTATGAAAATATCGACAAAGTTGGAAATGTCCGAAAAGCCAGGAACTATCTAGGAACAGGAACGTTGAGAATATGTATTAAAAATAGGAAGATATCTATATTACAATATGAAGAGAAGGGAAAAATTCGGCTAAATTTCGGCAAGATGCGGGAAATGTTAGGAGAAAATTGAAATTGGGAAAATTTCAGTAGAATTTCGGTAAAAATAGGAGAAAAATGGAGCTAAGGCAATTTCTAGGAAAATTTCAATTAATTATGTAAAATCGGAAAAAGTAGAGAAGTAGGGACTAGTTATCCCTCTAAATGTCTACCCCTTTTACAGATTTTGTGTTGCTTCTGATTGTTTTAACAAAAGACATAAATTCTGCGGATAGATCTGCACGCCACAGCTAAAAACTAGTGGCAAAATTCTACAGAACCGAATAACTTATCAATTAGATACATAACTGTATGTTATCTGCAAATTTCTATCGAAAAATAATAGGGGAAAATCGAGAAAAATTCGGTAAAAATGGAAGAAGTCGGAAAATGTAAGAAAAAATTTGGAAGTGCTAGGGCAAGTCATTGGATTATTTTATAAATTTCGAAAATAATTGGAATAATTTTAAAGATCATCGGAATAATATAACTATATACAAATTTTAAAGTGTTATTCCGAGGGATTCGAGAAGGTGTGCTCTGCGCTTACTGCGCGTTAGACTGCACGCTACTGCTCTAGAAACGAATGAAGCTTATCAAATGTTTTTGGGTTTTAGCATAATAGAAATCGTATCTTGCTTGTAACAGTCATTTGCCTTTCTCCGTTTGCCTTCAATTTTTGGCAGGATTGATTTTGGAGAAATTCTTAAAGCGTAAGGGTTATGATAGCGTTATAAGCGTAAGGGGTAAAATGATCCACTCAAATTTGTTTTGCATATACATATATTAAATCCAAATATAGAAATAAAACGCTGGAAGAAATTTTAAGAATTTGTTGTTTTCGGGCGATAGACATATTATCTTGTTCAATTTCGCCGTCATTTTGTACTGAAATGTTCTCTGACACTGTAATATTTGGATCTTGAAATGGCAGTTCAGAAATTCCAAAATTAGCAGCTTCCTTCTCGCTTATTCCGGATACGTACTGATAAGTATATCTGGATCATATACGGAAAATTTCAGTTACAATATGTATGACCATTTCTAATATTTCCTGCCACTGTTAATTTTGCAAATCCCAATCTACATCACAGTCACACAATCTGCTCAGTGGATCATTTTACCCCATTTTACCCAGAGAATCTTCATAAATGAGAGGAGCATACCCCGTTCTCTATCGAATCATTCTCTTGCAATAGAAAACGGAAGACCTTTTCCTATTTGATTATTTCAGAGTATGCTGCGAACTCTCCATTTACATCTGATTTAGAAATAACCCATTAAGTTACCCTGCTATATATCCGTATAATGCTATTCAAGTCTTCTTAACAATCTTTTAATGAAATTAATGCCTATTCTAGCACATATGAATATAACCACGTTAATCTGCTTAATTTACGACTATTTGTCTGTATTTTTGCACGAGAGTTGTTTCAAAAATACTACGAATTAAGAGATCGTCCCTGGTATTTTGGGAATATTTTTAGTTAACTTCCAGTAAGTGGTCATTAACTTTTCGGTGTTTAATGATCTGTCACTTTGAAGGTATCGGGTTTGAAACCTGGCCTAAAGTCCGTTATAATTCGTTATTCACGGTACAAAATCTAGTTTAAAATAAACATTTCATTGAGAGCTCAGCGCAATAATATAAATACAATATAATACGATTTTTCGAAAAATAAAATATGAAATGTAGGTGGCTTATATCTGCATATATTTGTGTGAGTCATATGTTATTCTGTAAACATTATTCATTCAAATTAGTTGTTTATTTTTTTTTTAATTTTATTACATAAAATGTTGTTTGGAATAATCTCACACATATTTGGTGTTGATCGTGTGTTCCAAAATGAACCCTGACTCACGTTATTTGACGTTTGATAAATAGTTCGTGTGATTGACAAGTAACACGGAATCTGTAACATTTGGCTACTTGGATGTTCATTTTGAATCACTATTATCTTCCATTATATTTATATTAGTTAAAGTTAGTTTAAATAATAATAATGCAAAATTAAAAATCTGCATGCATGTCTACATGCATTTTTCTAATAATAAAGCATAATTGTGCAATAAAAACATTTATTTTTATTGCAAAAATTTAACTGTTTTCTTAAATCCTTTCGTTAAATTAGAATGGTTACACCTTTTATTTATTTATTTTGAAAATAATTGTTTAAATATTTTACTGTATCCACTAATGATTTATTTATACGCTTAAATATTGTGCGGGGCCTATTGTGTCCTCTAATTAACGGTGTTTCCGCTTTTACAATTATACACCTATCAGGCGTGGACTGGCCTCGATTTTTATTGAGATTTATGGATTCAATTTTCGTCGATCATTATTTAGCGACAACAGAGAAAATTATCGTTGAATATTCGGGGCTAATATCCCTTTGAGCTGGCATAAAATAAGTCATTTTTAGGAGTTGTTTTTTTCTTCATTGAAATACAAAATGTAGGCATAGGGGTTCCTTAATTATGAACTTTTAAAATATCCATGTCTTACCCCCTGTTCGGTGCTCCGTACTGAAAAAACTACTTCTTTAAAATATATTAGGCATTTTGATTAATATTTAGGGGTCGATCAGCGCACTTAAATTTTGGTAAAAAAAAACTTAGGCAATTCTAAATATAGTTGATTACAAAATGTGCATTCGTTCCTACTATGTATTACATCATTGAATTCTGGCTGAGTACTCAATTGTATTGATTCACTCAGGATCAGTAATCAATTCAAAATAAAAATGTAATTTTATGGGACTCCCGTTATTCAATTTTCATTTAACAAATTCTAACCTGACCGACAGCGCGGTCAATTCTAAATAAGCAATTGAAGAATTGATTCGCAAGTGGGGTATTACCAATCACGTGGGTGCAATGTGCTTCGATACCACGGCAAGTAATACCGGGCGAATAAAAGGCGCCTGTGTACTTTTAGAGCAAAGACTTCGGAAAAAGCTGTTGTATCTTGCATACCGCCATCATATTACGGAGATTGTACTAAGAGCTGTTTTTCAAAAAGTTATGTATATGCCTACATCTGCTCCAGACGTTTAGGAGATTTCAAATAGCTTGGAAATCAATTAACCATAATGATTTCTTAAGCGGAATAGATGATGATTTCGTTCTCTCATCTGTGTCTAAATACAAGGACGACATACATTTTTGCCTCTATATCTTAATGGTTCTATCTAGTAGATCTTCTAATTTGTAACCGATTAATAACTGGTAAATTTCCAACCTTATTTCTACAGGAAAAACAAACAAGGGCGGGTTATCGTGAATTTCTGGAGTTAACTATCATATTTCTTGGAGCTAATCCTGCTAGTATAGTAACTGTTAAGGTCCCAGGGGCTATGTATCATGCAAGATGGATGCCAAAGGCCATCTATGCACTGAAAATATTTATATTTAGAAGAAGTATGTATTTAGAGAAGTATTTTCCTACATACTGTAGAGTAGAGCATGCTGCGACAGCGTCATATAATGACCTTAAGTTTCTTGCACTAATTGAGGATTTACAACAAGTGATTCCCAAATCAGCAATAGTGGCCAAAACCAAATTCGTTAGCCAGTTGAGGTACATTTCTAAGGAATTAATTGGTTTAGCATTTTTTGATCATAATATGACATTCGATACGAAAAGAAAAATGATCAATGGTTTGCAGAAAATCGGAAGGGCAAAGTAGTCAAAGCGATACGAATTAAGACAACATAATTTTAAAAAAGACTTCTTTTTAGACTCTCCAATTAATGGGATTAAAGGTCATACACAATAATTTTCTTGGCGAACATTAATTGGGGACCATTACTATATTTTGGGGATCATAAATTTAATTTTTTTTTTTTTTGGTTTCTTTTGAACCAATCTCTGTTTCCTTTAGACATTTTTTTATTTACGTAAGTTGAAAATAATTCTTTGGAAGTTAGCAAATATTGAAAGGGATTTCGAATGCCATGATTAAAAACGACAATAAAACATTTTAAGAAACTTGTAATTTTGGGACAAGAAATAATTTGCAAAAATTAGCAAAATAGTTGCTAAAAAAATTGCAAGAAAATACTTTTGAACAAAATGAACAAAAAAAGATTTTTGATTTCCTTCACATTTTTCGAATTTTACGAAATATTCCGATTTTGAAGAAGTTTTCTAATTCTTTTGAAAATTTCATAATTTTATTCAAAATTTTTCGGTTTTTTGTACAGAAATGTTCGAATTTTCAAACAATTTTGATTTTTTTTTTATTAAATTCTACAATTTTCATGAAATTTACGGATTTACCACCAATTTTTCTTATTTTCTATGAAATTTAGCGATTTTAATAACATTATCCGATTTTTAAGAAGTTGTTCAATTCTGTAGACTGCGGATAGCGGGTATAAGGGCAAGGTAGGGGGCTATTTGTTAGGAATATGATTAAGCTTCTACTTGTAGACTTAGACAGATATTGCACGGGCAAAGGCTCTCTTAGAAATCGAGTTTCACAACGTATAAAAATTACTAAAGCGTCTTACTTCCATCCTAGTTCTAGTTTAGAAATATCCAAAATATAAGAGTTCTTCCGCCAAGCTCTACGCGCTGAGTTTTCATCTACTGAACATAATACTTTCCTACTTTCAGTCATATCAGCTAAACTCAATTCGCAGTAATAAAATTGTTTTTAGCCTTGCTTCTACTTAAAACTTCAAGATTTTGCCAAGCTCGTAAGTTTATGTGGAACTTTTTTCGAAACATTTTCAGTTACTTTGTTGTTGGTAATTTATTTGGATGGAAAATACGAATAAAATTATGTCCCACACCCAGGGCATTCTTTCTACTTTTGAGCTTTAGTGGAGCTTTTATTAGATAATTTTAGATTTGATTAAAATTGAATAAAACTTTTGGAAAACGTATAAAATTTTATTCAAAACTTAATGCTTTCGCTGAACTTTTAAGTTTATGCGGAGTTCTTTTTCGTAACATTTTGAGTTTCATTCCAGTTAAATTATTTAGATGGACAGTGAGTTTCAACTACGAATAAAATTGCATCCCAAAGTGTATACTGTCTTCGAACATTTAAAGCTTCTGTAGAGCTTTTGTTGGAACGTTTCAGATTTGTTTAAAACTTAATTGTTGGAATTCAAATTAGATATCAAAACTTAAAGCTTTCGCCGAGCTTTTAAGTTTATGCGGTGCTTTTGTCGTTACAAATGGTTAGAAGTTCAATTTTCTAACATCCATAGGTTGTTGATAGAAGGGCTCGCCATTTTATTTTCTAAAATTATTAATATTTTTCCGGTCACTATACACATACAGTATCAAATTATAACCCTTTTACTGCGTCTAAATTGTCGGATTTTTAAAACAAATTTGACATTTTCACGAATTCCTTAGCCATCTCGGCTGACTTTATTTCCCTATTTCCAAGTATTAATCCCAACTTTCAAATTGAAATTCTGTAGTTATTTGGAAATGCTACCCAATTTACTGTAATATGTCTGGCACATCTTCTTTCTAATACTTAATTTCTACAAGCTTAAAATTAGTTTATCAGGTTTTTGTATTTGCTCGCTAATTTACTTCGCTGGCTAAATTTTCAACCTCACTTTCACAGGCTAAATATTCAATTTGATCCTAAAAATATCATCAATTTGATGAATGAATTTTCTTCAGTGAAATGCGGTCAACATCTTCGTAAGTTGCGCAGAATTGTATGATCGCTTCAGAGAACATTACTCGGTGCTATTACTAGAATCCATACCGAATATTTTCTTCGGCCGGAAAAAAATGTAAAAACGCAGAATGTTGCTTTGACAGTTAGGTAAAAATACAAAAGTTAATTATTTCGAAAAAGTTGAACTTTATCTAATAAAAATCAAAAATTCGTTAAAGCTCGCACCAAGAAATTTTAATATCCGACATCGCGACATTTGATTTGGATTTCCCGATAACTTTCTTCGGATCCAAAAAAATGTGATGATGCAGAAAGTGTATAGACTAGTAGAAGAAAAATACAAAAATTTCAAACTTAACTTTTCGTACAAAAGCTCTTTAAAAACTTAAAAGCTCCCAGAAAGCTTTATTTCACGAATCTTTTTTATTACGTTTTAAAATCTATTTTCAATCAAAATAACGGCCCTTTAACGAAATTCCAAATTTTCCCACAAAAAATCTTAAAAAATCTCGAAAGCTTATTGAAAGCTTAAAATTAAATTGTCATTGTATATAAATTGGAATCGGATTTTCATCCGTTTTTTCCATTTAAATGAAATATAAAATTTTCGCAGAAAACTTGTCCATATTAAAAGCGCAATGAATGCTCTTAGTTTTGAACTTAATATTTTACATGTAAAAATTAATTTTCTATCCAGATAACGGTCCTGTAACGAAATTTCAACTTTTTCTAAAATAAAACTATAAAAATCTCGACTGCTCATTGAAAGCTTAAAATTAATATTTCATTTTATATATTTTGGAATCTAATTTTTATTGGATTCATTAAATTTAGATAAAATATGAAATTGGATGAAAAGTGTAGATCTTAGAAAACAAGACTTCAACCACCACACATCCTTTCATTGATCGAAAGAATTCCCAAATAGGCGGACCATAGTCCAGATTTCGAGCGTTTTTTAGTAGCACGTCTCCTTCGCGCTCATAATCCAATCTAAAATTGATAAAAAATTAATAAAATGGTTCAAAGTTATTAAATAAAATAATTTGAGTTACCAATTTGCAGCAATAAAAATTGTGTACGATTTTGTGGATATTTCAGGTGTCCTCTGCGCCTTCTTCGCGTTAGGACTGGACGCCACTGGATAGGAGCTCTACAAAAATATACAAATATACATAATATACATTCTTTCCGATAAATGGGAGCCACAGAAAGAGCTTACTAACCTCGTATATTTTTTTTAAATAGCCTGGTCCATTGACTGTAAGACATCTTCATTTTTATTAGGTTATTTGATAGGGATAGGGATGATCCCTAAATGTCCAGAACATACTTTTTAGATTACAATGAATGGGGTTTATTAACCACCGATAATCCAGTGGAATTTGTGCTAAAAATTCTCTAAGGATTTTCTAAGATTACAAATCAATAGTAATATCATTTGTCCTTCATCCAAGAATTATATTATGCCTACTCATCGACACATAATACAATTGATTATAAATTAGCTTTGACTAATATCCCCAAAATATTTTCGTTCCATCATCGTAATCGCATAATAAATGTTTCAGATATTTCACGGTATTATAAATAGATTAAAGAATGACCCTAATAGGATATGATACGGTATTGTTGTCTCTTTATCAAATTTTAACATTAAAATTTTAAATAACCTAGATCAGGGGTGCACAGCGCCTAACACATAGGGTATTTTCATACCCTCATATAAGAATTAAAATTATCATGGGAATTAGAGAGAACCGGAAGAAGATCAGTATGCATCTCTGCCCTAGATATTATAGACGGAATTTAAAATCATATTTTATTTAATTCCTGGACCACTGAACCATATCGATTTATGTATCTAATCGTTGTTGGGCGACAGGATTTAAAATTGCATGTGTTTTAGGGACACTCTTCCAATAGATCGGTTCAACAAGTAAACTGACCTTAGTTTGAAAAATGATTAATTACACATTTTTCAAAATAATGTAATTGTAGCCTGTATCATGTTTACAAATTTATAATTTAATAGCTACCGCCAAACCTCTTCAGGCAGTTATTTTTTTTTTCTTTAAAACATTTTTTACATGGAAAAACTAGCCAATAAATCAGCATTTTCATATAATTTAAATATAATCGGCGAACAATAAAATAAATGCTAACGATATTCAATTTTTTTTTTAATGTTCAGAAACTAATAAATATATTTAAGTTGATACAGAACCGTTGTTAGGGGGATTTTTGTGTCTCCGACCTGACTTAACCAAGTAATTTGTACGAGTTTTATTACCCATGACTTTACATGTTTTATTTAAACATTTTGTGTCAATGCACGATTAATTTCTCTGCTTAAACCATTTTCCTAATAGAAACTATCCCCTCTCTCTCTCTCTCTCTCGCTTTGAAAATTTTAAAATCAGATATGACGTTTCATAGATATCGCCTACCGTTCGGTATCCTTCCTATTGTTCTGCGCCCTAACTGACGGCTCTGGTGATAGACATAAATGTTTATTTATTGTGGCTCCAATAGATTGTTCATTTGCAATTTTTAAAAGTATTTTTTTCTGTTAAATGGTGGAAAAAAATAACATAACAGAACATTCTCTAATACAATTACAATGAATCGGAATGCTCGGTACTTAGCACCATTTTTTGTGTCTTAGATTTTACTATACGATGTTGTTGTTAATTTCGGACATCAGTTTCCTACACAATTCTCTATTTCTAATTCTTTCAATGACAGTTTGAGAAAAATGCTCTCTCTTTACAAATTCTCTTTGAAGAAAATCATTATTATTAATTATTAATTAGCGTCGTCATCAATTTCCATTTCAGTTGGTTAATTAAGTCTAAGTTGGTGACGCCCTCAATTGGCTTTATCCAGAGTGACATAACAGTCAGTTATGTCAAGTTGTTACGGCAGTTCGAAGAAGTTAGTTTCTGTACTCCACGTAGTTTGGGCTTCTTCGTGCAGGTAGTCTTGGTGGGTCATAAGATGGCTGCAGTGGCGTGCAGTCAATATCTCCATGACGTGTGCAGAATTTTATGATTTTATGGTCTGTCGTTTGTGATATTTCATTGATTATTATGGATTTCGGAAAATGTCCGGAAGAAATATTATATTCGTAATTTAATGCTTTCGTTGAGCTTTTATATTTTTGGAAAGCTTTTGCCAGCAATTTCAGATTAGATTACAATTTAATTTTATCCGAAAAAGAACGGATATCAAAATAAGTCAAATTAAATTGGAATTAGAAGCTTCCGATGAGCTTTTCGATGAGCTTTGGGTACTCTAATAGAGCTTTGTTTGAGAAAGTTTGAAATTTGGGGCAGTAAAATTATTTGCATAACAAATTGGTTTCAATGCCTATCAAATTATATTCCAAGCTTGAAAGCTCTATTTGAGCTTTGAAATTTTCGAAGGGCTTTTGTAGGAAAATTTTTAATTTCATTAGAATTAAATTAAATTAAATTAAAAATTTTAATTGAAAGCTTTCGATGAGCTTTGGGGGAATTACAGAGTTTTCTTTGAGTAAATTATTTGGATGACAAGTAGATTTCAAAACCTATCAAATTATAACCCAAACTTAAAGTTCCATTCGAGCTACTAAATTTTCGAAAAGCTTTTGTCGGAAAATGTATAGACTGGTTCAGATAAGCACGACAAAAATCGAAAGAAAACTGTGGACAACCGTCCACAGTCGAGAAGCCTACAAAACCCAGATAAAAATTAAAATATTGTCGACATTTATCAGAAAATAGTCACGGAAATAGTCGAGAAAGAACTGAAAAGATGGAGAAAAATATGAGAATCAGAAAAGCCTAAATAATATTGCTGAAACTTGCCGGATAAAGTCTAGAAAAGTTAGTGCAAATCCTTCGAATTCAGAAAATATCAGAAAAAATTGCGAAAGCTGAGAAAGTGAAAAAAATTAAATTAAATATAGTCGAGACAAGTTTAAAAAAGTCACATTATTACAGATATGTCATTAGTTTAACGTGCCTTCCCCACGCGGAGCGTTTTAAGACATGGATCCCCTCGAATCATAGGGGACTGAATACCACAATCCAATGCATCTCCGCGGATAACACTCTCTCTCTCTCTCTCGAGGAATGTTAACCACTTTAACTACCGATAACCCTTTTGCACCAATTAAGGGTCCCCTCGGTAGGACACAGCCTACCTATGCCGCTTCCCCGGTAGGGTATCCAGGGGCCCGGCGAGTATAAAAAACTCTATCCGCGATGTGGGTCACCACAACCCCTCACGTTTCACCCAATACAGGGTCCTCACCTATCAGGCTGCTAGATAACACTCTAGTACTAGCAGGTGTCTCTGTCGGGGGCTCCTGATACCGTGGTACCATTTTTTCAGGTCAGGTCTGGACCTTATCTTGTAATCTTAATCTTATACCCATCAGCTGATCGCCTCAACTTCTTTGGTGTGTAATTAGCTTTTGCTCTTCCAACCCTGCATTTTTGCATATGGTTGATCACGGATGTGTGGATATCACAGACGTGGTCTTTACGGTTGGGGATCACATTATTACAGTCAAATTGATGGAAAAAATCAGGAAAGTCCGGTAAAAAGTCAGGAAAAAATAAGAATGTCATTGTTTGTGTGATTCCATAGGTAGCCATATGCAGGAATCGAATTTGTAATTATTTAAGGATTTTAAATAAAGATTCCCGATGTACTTGCTATTCACAAACCTTTCTTATCCACGAAAACTATTGTTTCTCGACACCTAACCTAAGAACTAACAACTACACAACTACATTTAAGGCTACAGTCGAATCAAATCAGTAAAGCTCTGTCTCTGTAGCGCTTAGCCCTAATGTTGAACAACTTTATATCATATTCCATATCCCAATCAAGGCTATCGAATGTTTGCTTGAAGGCCAGATAAGGCTCTATATGAGCCGGTTGTGACTCTACTATAATTCTCAGATGCCAAGTAATTTAATGCCTTCTGTCTGTGTATTTGGAATTTTGTCCTAACTGCCAAACTTGATAAAGTATGGGATTCAGTATGTATTTTGTTTAATATTGTATTTTATCGCTGCGCGACTTGACATGCCTTCATTCAACTTCTGACCACCATCTTAATCCATGTGATGACTGTAGAGCAATGAGAACCTATGAAGTTCAGCTTCAGGTGGTCCTTCTAGACGTCGTTCACCTTCATTTTTGATATTGGATCTACAAAAAAAAATATACTTCTGTGGGCTGAGGTATGAATTTAATTTTATAATTGCCACAGTAAGGGATTTTAAATTGGACTATCCGCTGAAACATGATCTGTTGGAGATGGTCTTTAAACTGTCCCACTATCAACTCTCTTACGACGACCTTAGTTATTTTTAGTTTAACCATTAGTAATATTGTGTACTAGTTCCTTCTCCTTTAAGCTCCTTCTATTCTCTCTTTCGACTCCATGATTGCGTGTTCCTCTGTCCCCTATTTACCTTTCTTAATTACATGATTCTCCATTTCATTTCAGCTCAAATTCCCGTTGAATCAATGTTACCAATGCAAATTCCGCCCGTAGGATTTCAACTAGTTCGGGATCCATCAACCGGACATTGCCTATTTTTACCGACGGCAACCACAATTGGTTTGTATTTTTATTTATTTATTTTGGGACTTCATTTGGTTTCCTTATGTTGAGATTTTGACTTGTTTTACTTCGAAACAATGATTTTGCTTTGCTTTGATTTGTTGTTTATTGTTTTCATTTAATATTTCCTTTTCCTTTTTATTTCTTCATAAAACATCTTTGTTTTTGTACTTGCGGCCTGTGCGATCCACAACATTTTGTTTAGATAAAATGTATATCTCTTATCCAGAGCCCTTTCAACAAGCGGTCGTCTGGCCATCATATCCGTCGACAACGTTACAAGCACCGCATCTACTAATGCCGCCGATGACGCAACAAATGCCAGCGCCACCATTGGCCCCTTTACAATTTCCTGACTACTTAAGTGGCAGTACAATGTTACATCAGGTAGGTTGGCTTGCATGGGTCCCGGTTTCCGGATGGTAATTAATATTTTATCAATTTTACAGCACACCCAGACTCACAGTACGAGATTGGTTGCGTTAACATCGGATGCAAAGCGGACGAAACCAAATAACACCGTAAGCACAGTCTCTTCCATTCCATTACCGATACCAACAACGACTCTGATAAAAATTGAAGACGGACTGAGTAGCCGACATACGGCTGATGCCAGTCCAAGTATCACATCCTCCCAATCCCATCACAGCAACCATCCCTCACCGATGTACGATCCGGTTAAAACGAGTGCCATACAAACGGCTACAATAACAACGGCCGTTCAAACGCAGGATATGTCACCGGAATTGGCTACCCATCTATACTATCAATCCCAGCAGGGTAACTTAATACAAATATCCACATCTCATACACCACATAGTATTATGGAGCCGGCGATAAGTAGCCGGGCGCCATTAGTATTATCACCGGTTGTTGTACAATCGTCAGCCACCGTACCTACTCTTACCGCAACACCATTAACAACGACAACCATACAAACGACACATGATGATATGATGGCGTCATCAGCGATGACTGACACGGTTATTGCATCCATACCGTCGCCGATCCAAGATACAATGGAGGCGACTAGTGACTATAGTTTACCGATGGGTAAGTCGACAGGTCAATGGATTCAAATTTCTTTTATTTAATTTCTGTTATGTTTCTTCTTTCAGTTCAAGACGCGACCATCCAAACAGATACTCCGATTATGAGTGAAGACGATAGTGCATCGATTGGTGCTGATGACTGTACCCTACCCACCGAATCCCAATTAATCGGTTCCGATACAAACGTTATCGTTACCAATTCAATTTGTTGTTATCAATCGGACGTCGAATATCCAGCCAACGCTACTGTAGCGTCTTGTACAACCGATAATCACGGTGAAATGATTGTTGAACAAATAAGTACACCAATGTCAGTTTGTAATGGGGTAACATCATCAAATATGTGTGATACGGAGATAATGACAGAACCAGTTATAGCGTGTAATCAAATCGTTGAACCGTTACCAGTGGAACCAGTGGCAATGATGCCCATAACCGAACCGTTAATTGACGGAATCGAAATACCGGAACAAACGGTAAAAGGAACGCCAGACATTAGTGGCTTACAACTATTATCGAACAGTATCGAAGCGTTCGAGAAGAAAACCCATCACATTAAGCAAGAGCCGATTGAACGGTCGGAAGAACTAACCGAAGATTCACACTTCGCCCCTGAAATGTGTGGTACGGGAAAGCAATTAGTAATATTGGGTCCCGATGAACCAATGGGTGGATTAAATTTACTATGCGCCCTAGCCGAACAACGTTTCCAAGAAGAGGTTGGACAACGTAATCGAACCCGATCCACCTCATCGTCCAGTGGATCGGATCGTGACCGTGGCACAAAAATACCATGGCATGATGATGATGAAAGCGATGGTTCACCGAAAAAACAAATCCGAATCGATCCAACAATTGTCACAAATAATAACTTCACCGATTCGTTGGTGCTCGACCGCGACCTAACCGAAACATTCAATCGTGTGAAAGCGAATTTTCCGAACAGCGGAAAATGGCCAACACCGGAAGAAGTTTACATTGCCATGAATGTTGAGATGAGAAATCAGCTAGCGGAAATGACCCGAAACATACAAGAGAAACGGCGAAAGTTACAGGAGATTATGTTGGAGGAGGAACCGACAACATCGAAGGGTCGCAACAACACGTTATCCCATCAAATCGATTCAAACGAATCGAAATCAAATGATGGATTGGAAACAACAACCAGCTCTTGTGCATCCCCAGTCCCCGAATTGAATCCGAAAAGCGATGAGTTCGATTCAAAAATCGGCTTAAAGAAACTGTCCGTCGATCCGAAGACGACAAAAGGATTGGTCGGCTACATATTTGCGTCAAAAAAACGTAACAACGATAAGCAGGGAAATTTCTCAACAACGGATGAGGCAAGCCTCTCCGAACAATCATCCCAAATAGCAACCAGTCCCCCTTTACATAAAACATCGATAAAACGGGAAATTATCGATGATGATACGTCCCAAACGCTGGACGCAACATTAATGACGTTGATGACAACCGGTTCGGAGAAACGGCAACACAAGAAACATGGTGGGAAACGTAAGAAGGAACATAAGAAACATCGACGATCATCTGAAATTAAATTACGAAAGCGACAAATTGATGCACAGTGTATGTTGAATGGCGAACATTTGGATCAGTTGATTGGATCGACTAAGTTAAGGGTGTTAACCGCTATGGGTGGATTGTTTTATGCCGGTTACTTAAGTGCCATACAACCGCCAGATGTATATGCAGTTACTTTGGATGGGGAGCGCGGTAATAAACCGCATATTATGTCGAGGGAGGAGATTTTACGGGATGCTGTAAGTCGCTTAGGATCAGGGAATAGGTTTAGCTTTATAACGTAACGTAACGTAACATTAGAATAATAATTTTAATGACATGGGTTACGCTTAAGTAGCCTTTGTAACCCAACTGGTTTATTTGTACAACATCAACTTAAATATTAGATTTAATTTTAGTTATGTAATTTATTTTTATTTCTATTGATCAATTAATGTAAATTTTTAATAATGCCAATTGGCTCTGTACTCTGTAATTTAATTTTTAAGTGTATAACAACCTGTAATAATGCCTTTGCAATCGTTCAAAAATATGCAACGTTGAAGAATCATTCTGTCAACTAAATGTCGGTCGATATAATTGTTAAAAATATCTCACCGCTCATTCTTGCATGTAATACATTTGGGTTACAACTTCCCTGGATGCTTATAATGTTGAGCGTGATGATGAAGATAATTAGAGTTCATTGAATCTTGCCTTTGATTTAATTGTGTCTTTTTTACCCATTTTCTCCAGAATGAGTATCTATAATTTTCGATAATAGCCAACTAAAAGATGATCCTTTAACAAAACCAAATCCCAAATTTGAATTTTCGAAATCCAATCCTCTGGTTATAATAATTGCATACTCATTTGTTCCCTCGAAATATGACCACAGATATGAAATTTCATCCAATAAATTATTTTCCTTGAAGTATTTATTCGATTTGGATGAAATTATTTACCTAAGCAACTTATTACTAATTAAAATTTAATTAAGGTAGGATCTCTGGTTGAAGCATAAAAAAATTACGATTTTTTAAACCACTGTAGCTCAGTCATTTTTCAATTTATC
>JANTOP010088096.1:0-20254 GCA_027564815.1 Symmerus nobilis
ATATGTCTGACTTCAGTATTTATTTTCGGTATGGAAATATTTCGAAACGACTGGCAAGCCAAATGCTGACTTCAGTAATTGTTTAGAAGTCATAAACTGTCCATGTCCCGTGCGAAATTTCACATCTGTAGTATGACATTCAGAACAGATTCTGTGTTATTTGGCACAGTCTCATTTTTACCTCTTTCAATTCTAAATATTATATATGTGAAAGGTCGACGTAGGAGACATCCTAGACATCCTAAAACGATAATTTCCCTAACAAAATTTCGAGAAATTAAATTCAGAGATTTACCGAACAACTGGTTTTTTAAAATTATTGTAATGAAATATTAATATTTTGAAAATTTAAGTCATAACTCCATTGTTTCTGAAGTTAGATCTCTAAAATTTGGTATAAGATATTCCTGACAGACCCTTACGTCGATCCTTAGAACAGGTTTTGTTCACTTTTGCTAAGAAAATTTCGAGTAATTAAATTCTGAAAATTACCGATCGCCTGATATGTAAAATTGTAAAATCTTCTGGTAGAAAATTCCCGAAAGTACTCGGGAAAAATTGGAAAAATGTCCAAAAGTCGGAAAATAGTCAAATAAATCTCTGAACAATTTGAAAACAGAAAAAATGACGTAAATTCGAAGAAAAGTTTATAAAAATTTCAGAAAAATTGAAGAAAGTCAGGAAAAATCGTGTAAATTTCGGAAAGTGTCTGGACTGTATGGAAATGCGAGTAAAGTCGGGAAAAGTAGAACGAAATCCGGATTTACTCAGTTTCCGACATTTCTCAAATTGTCGGATATACGGATACACGGCGGTAAGACGAAAAAAAAAAAAGAAGCGGTGACAAAAGAGAAAAATAAAATGATTGAAACCACGAAATTTTAAGGAAATAAATTTCCCATCACAAAAATATCCCACTTTTAATTAAACATACATTATTGTTTAATTAAAAATGGGATATTTTTATTTATTTTGAAACATTTTTATTATTGGGAAATTTTAAAAGAAATTATTGTCTTTTATTGTAATTTAGTGTAAAAGTTTGGGTAAAATTAGAAAAAAGAGGGGGGGGAAATTGGGAAAAATGCTTTCTTCGAGTTTTTAATTTTTTTAAAAGCTTTTCCGCGCTATTTCTTTAATGATTTGGATAAAAATGTATATTATGAGCTTTCTAGCCTTTTTTTATATTTCTTTTAAGAAAAATTGAAATTTCATTAAAGATCCGTAATCTACAAAACAACTAAGCTATCAGGAACTAAAAGCTCAGAGCTCAGGAACTAAAAGCTATCAAAAATCTTTTTTTTTTCAAACAAATTTTCAAATTTCTTGACAGGTTCGTAATCTGGCTGGAAAATGTGTTTCTAAACGTATAAAAGTAAATAAAAAATCGAAGGCTTTTCGTGGGCCCTACGCACGATTTGAATCTCCGGGCCCTTCGACTATTTTCTTTTTTTTTTTATTATAAATTAAAAAATTATTTTCTTGTTTCTGTTTAAAATTTTGCTTTAAATAAAAGCTCTGAAAAAATTCAAAAATTTGTAGTTAAGCTTTAAGTTTTATGATAAAATTGTATACGTTTTCATATGTAATTTTTATCCGAATACTTGATTTTTAGGTAAATTGGGATATTTTCTACAAAAGCTCAACAAAAGCTTAAAACCTCAAAAAATTATGGGTTTGGGACAAAATTTTATTCATATTGACATCTCTTTTCCACCCAAATAATTTAACTGCAACGAAACTCAAAATTATCAGATAAAAGCTCCACTTAAACTTACGAACTCAGCGAAATCTTTAAGTTTTGAATCAAACTTGAATGTTTTTTACAAATTCGCAGCGAAAGCTTTCAGATAATAATATTAAAATTATAATTTTTAAAATTTGCTTTTGTTTTGGAAAGTTCGATTTATTTATCTAATTTTTATCATTAATTTTCGGATTCTAATGACTTTCCTATTTTCAAGAAATTTCGATTTTTGAATCAGCCCACGTATATACTCCTCGTCTTCAAATAATAAAATGCAATTTAAATGATTAATGCAATATTCGGATTATTTTGAAAATTTAAACAAAAACAAAAAACATTTGGTTCAATTTCAATGTTGTATTTGTCTGCCCGGGGGCTCTACTGAAACTCACATCCAGCGCTAATTTTTTTTCTCAGCCGTTACACTTTCTATTTGAGCCCCATGCTCCCTCATTTCTGTCCTAATGATTTTCTAATAATTAAAAATTAAGCCACTCAACTTCTAACTAGATTTTGGCATACTCCACCATCTGGATTTTAAACTAATAGAATTTCTTGCAAAATTTGCAAATTAACTTACGTCGGGAACCCTTGTGATTTCATTCCGCCCAGTAATAAGGAACCGAAGAAAGGTGTGACTACCATTTATTTAAATTCCAATTAATATGAATGACTTCCTTAAAGAAAAAGATAAGAAAGATGTACTGGCACCACCGAAAATCCAAAAACGATCTGCTGAAATAGTTGGTATTACTAAGAAACTGTTGGAAGCGGAAATGGTAGCTGTTAGTAAGGAGAAGCCGTCGTTTCACTTTTAACGGCTGTCTTGGGTATATTTCGTTTGGGTGGTTCCCAAATAACCATAAGATTTTAATGTAAGTCAAATTAAGACTAAGGTTTTAAGTAGTTTTTAAAGATAATTTGGCAAAAAATGCGTAGAGAATCTTCTCTTTCGATATTTAGGTGTTAAGGATTATCCTAAAGTTTGACCTACGAACTTCTGGATATTACTCTTGATTAAAAGATGAGCTGGATTTCTCAAGTCTTAGACAAATTACATAAAGTTCAGATTATGGATAGCTAAAGTGGAGACTTTACCCCAAATATCCGTTCATGGGTTGTAATGGGTCTATCTCCCCGACGTCCCCTAGTTCTCCACAAAACCTGTACCCCATGGTTGAGAGCCGTTGTCCTTGAAGTGCCGGACATTCGTAGAGGAGGTGTTTCACGCTTTCTGGTTCTCATCCCTATAATTACGTCATTCCTCAGGACACCGCATCTGTTGGCCATGAGATCGCCGATCTATTTATCTTCAGGATAGTAAAGGTTTACTTTTTTATTAAGTTCACGCCGTAGCTACCTAAAGATGATACAACAGTTTAAGATTTTCCATACCATGTTGGTGAGATCAATAGCTATGTCATTCAGGTTCTTAAGAACCAACTGTAGCGAGATTTTGACATTTGGGTAAGGCTCTTTACTCATTTCATGGTAAGCGATTGTGTGTAATACAAGGTGAGTCATAAAAGAAACAGGAATAATCGAAAAAAAAACAACAACAATTTATTATTTTGAAAAAGTGATTTTATTTTATTCAAAATAGTCTCCTTCTGCGTCAATATATCGTTTTCAGCGTCAAAATTCCGAATGAGTGTTAAATCGATTAATCTCTTGGATATAGATCGAATTTATAGATTTTTTTTTCAAAATTATCAGAATTTCATTAAGTTTTGAATTTGGAAAATTTTCCAATTTTCTGTTTGTTGGAAATTTCCATGTCAGTTTTCTGAACGTGAAGTTCAGAGGTCTACTATCAATCTCCCAAAGCAGTTCGATGCAACTCTCTAAAATACTCTTGAAAATCGGACTGCTTTGGGAGCTATTCGAGCTATGAACTTCACGTTTGGTAAATATAAAAAATTAAACAAATCCGATTGGCATGAGCCTGATAATTTAATTTATTTATTTTTGTTTGCAATTCGATGACTTTCTCTTTAATTTTCTGTTAAAGAAAATGTCGTGATTTTGTGTCTATCAATGAAAAATAATCAAAAATCAGTAATCTATCAAAGGGATTACATAAAAATTATGAAAATCGTATGAGGCAGATCTTCTTTATCTATAATAAATTATCCAAAGATCAAAAACAATTTTTTATTTGTACATCATCAACGAAATATATTTTTTTTGCGACATTTTCTCTGATATGTTTCAATGTACAATGTGGTTCCAAATAGAAGAAACTAAGTCCTCCGAAGTTGACTAACTTCGTAAATAAATCTGGTAAATGTAGAAATTATTCCACTTCTATTCAGAACCCTTTTAAGTATTATGCTTTTGACATTCTGATTATTTTACTTCCGCTGGAAGTATTTAATGAATTTTTTTCACTGTTTCATTCATCATTTTGTCCACATTATGAAAATTGGTAGGTAAGAGGTTTTTTGGCCCCACAATTGATTACTTTTTTTTTTTACAAAATTTCTATATTTTAAATCTAACGATATAAGAAATTATATAAAACTTGGATGCTATACTACGCCAAGCAAATAAACTTCAATTTTAATAACTTCCAATCATAATCCTCTATCCTTAAGTTTATTTGTAATCCGATTAAATTTTCTTTATCCTTTCCATCTGTTTTCTCTCCATTTTTTGTCGTCTACCTTTATTCAGTCTGCATTGTCTTAATGGATTTTCTCAATGTGTCTTCTTAAATTAAAACTTTTGTTTAAAACTTATCAGTTTAGGTGAACAATGGTTTTTAATCGGAAAATTGAAACCCTTTATTTACCTCTGGAAAAGTTTTCATTTTTCCCTCGTCTTCCTAATGGATTGAGAACTTAAAGGGGTTGTTTGTTGGCATAAACTTGGAAAGAAAATAGAGCACTCCTTTAAAAGTCAAATAGAATTATATAGTTTATCATTGGATTTTTCCGGAAAATTCGCCGGAATCTTCCCAGACTGATAGTATGAAATGAAAGTCTTTTTGCAATCAATCGAGGAAAATTGAGGATTTTTTTATTAGAAAATCTCGGTTTGATAGATAATCAACCAGCAGAAATAATTTTGGTTGCAAATGTTAGTATTTTACTTTGTAATCCTCCATAAAAGCTCCCTTTCCACCGTACACACCATCGCATTACAATTTTTGTGGTAAATCAAATTTACCGAAAAGAAATTCTGTAATGAAGATTTATGTTTTGATGGATTTTTTTCTCGTTTAGAAAGAAAAAATGTTCTGAATAGATAATTGCTTAATTAAGAGGGTAGTCGGTGAATTTTCTGAGATTTTCTACATGGGAAACTTTTCTGTCTTCCCCACTTCTCAAAATTATTGCTGATGAACTACTATCTCCGAACCGTTTAATACGGGTTCCTTTATCAATAGCGGTCAACATATCCATAAGGTGTCCAGAATTTTATGACCCCTTAACTGAATATTTTCTTCGGCCGGAAAGAAATGTAAAAACGCAGACAGTTCATAAATTAGTTGAGGAAAAATACAAAAATATCCAAACTAAATTTATCGTACAAAAGTTCTGCAAAAACTTAAAAGCTCCCAGAAAGCTTTGTTTTCCGAACCTTATTTTTTACGCTATAAAATCTATTTTCAATCCAGATAACGGTCCTTTAACGAAATTTTAAATCTTCCAAAAAAAGCTTCAAAAATCTCGAAAGCTCATTGAAAGTTTAAAAATAAACTGCCCTTTTATATCATTTGGAATCGAATTTTTAGCCGATTCATTAAATTAAAATTAAATATGGAATGTATCGCAAAAAGCTTATCCATACTATTAAGAGCGCAACGAAAGCTCTAAGTTTCTAACTTAATTATTTACGTTTAAAAAACTATTTTCTATCCAGATAACGATTATTTAAGAGAATTTCAACTTTTCCCGAAATAAAGCTTCTAAAATCACGAAAGCTCTTTGAAAGCTTAAAATTGAAATGTCATTTTACATAATTTGGAATCTAATTGTTATTGAATTTATTAATTTTAAATAAAATAAAATCGTTAAAAGCTTTCTCAAGCCATTGTAAGTTCGAAGAAAGGTCTAGGATTGGAACTTAATTTTTTATGTTCTAAAATCTATTTTCTACTCATATATCACGAAATCTCAAAAACAAATGTTTGAAAATATCGAAAGCTCATTGAAGGCAAACAAGGACAATGATTTCCTAAATAATAATTTACCTTCAATTCAATTCTATTCAATTCCTATGAAAGCTTTCCAAAAGCTTTTGTAGCAATTTTAATTTTCCACAGAGCTTTTTTAACGATAAAGCTTTTTAAAGATTTGATAATGCGTAAAGTAATATTTTAATTAAAAGCTTTGGATTATTTAAATTATTGGGATGAAAATTAAATTTAAAACCAAGATGTAAAATACTCCTGGAGCTTTTAATTTCGAATTTCATTTAAATTTAATTATTACGAGAAAAATTAGATTCCATATTGCCTAAAATAATATTTGAATTGAAAGCTTTCGATGAGCTTTTTGAGCTTTCTTAAAGCTTTTACAGAAAATCTACTATTTCTACTGATTTTAAATGAAATAAAGCGTAAAAATAATATGAGTTAGCAATTTGCAGCTTTGGCAATGCCTTCTGTGCATTAAACTGCACGTCACTGCTTCAGATCGTTAAATTGGAAAATATAGACGAGAAAAATCTGTTAAAAATTCAAATAAAAATATTTGTCTACGTAAACTAAATCATAGTAAATGAGACGTAACTTTATCATAGAGACGATAAGATTTGAGTGTCTGGTTCAGTCTAATCAATTTCGACACCCGATAATACAAGTGGATAGATAAATTCCAGTAGCCTCCCGATGTATCCCGGTGTATCTCAACGAAACACCAAACCGATTTTTCTGAACATTTAGTAGAAATATATTCAAACACGCGTCCCAGAGAGTCAACATAATTAAATGGATAGACGAAACAACATGAAACCATAATTTATGAAAAAAAGAAACTCATACAAAATCTAGAATGTGGGAGAACTACTAACAATAAGTAAAGAAAAATTAACAAGTTAACTTATTCATAGAACGATAGATCATAATCATACAAATCCATAAATATTACTCAAAATTTATTAGACGAAAATAGGCAAAAGTTATGTAAAAAAATATTTATGTATTTTATATGGGATGTTTGTAATATTACATGGCAATGTAAAGAAATTAGATTCGAAAATATGAAAAAAAGCTTTGATTTATTTTAATTATAGTTCATTTATTTTTTAATAGATAAATATTGAGGCCATATGTTCCGAGGAAAAAAAATGAGTAATTTAGATACTCCGTTTTGACAAAGAGAATAATTTACAATTAAAATGTACGTAAATAGTTGAAGCTATTTTTAGAAATTTTGGGAAAATTTAATCAATTAATCTTAAACTATTTAGAAAATAATTTTTATACGATCGATGACAGTCTGTCCATTATTCTGATATTTTTTTACCAAGTCATGCTAGTTAATTTCTAATGGAAAGAAATTCAATGAATAATGTTTATTACTTATAGGCGAGCAGTAAACAATTTTTTTTGCCAGGTAATGAAGATAAGAAGTTTTGATTTTAATCGAAGAATATTCTAGGTCGGTATTTCCCCGGAACTTCTCTTATCAAAATGATGATATATAAATCCAATTTTTGACGAGAAAATGAAGTTTGAATTACATAATTAGAAATTAATTAGAAAGTACTTATCTCCAGACGAGCTTTAATAGAAAATAATTCATTTCAATTTCCTTAAATTTTAGATCTTGATTTTCGATCAATTATATTATTTTTATTTTAAGGCAAAATACTTTCATTAGATTTTATACAAGTTAAGATAAGGTTATATACTCGTAAGAATAGATAAGAACAATTCCCGGTATTATAATGTAAGGTATATTTATAGAAAGTTTATATTATTGATGAGATATTGTAAATATATTTATAAATTATAATTTAAGTATAATATAAATATAAAATATAATTATTGTTTAATTACTGTATTTATTTCTTTAATTTTTCCGATCATTTATAGGTCGTGATTATTAAATTTCCCCCTTCTATACAATCAATTCAATTTGCCTAATCGCAATTTCCCAATAAATGATTCGACGATGTAAATGTAACCCCTAATTAAATTCATTTGTCGATGCATATAATTGTCGATTTTAGACCATCGGGGATATCCCAACATCGTTAATTAGTGCCGGCATTTCCGGGTATACAGAATTTGTATACTTCTTCTTATAGGGAGGGCACATGCCAACCCGATTTATTTAAGTTTTTATATTTACTGTACGTGAAATTCAGAAAGCAGTTCGATGCAATTCTCTAAAATTCTCGAGAAAATCGAGTTTGAAATTTTCCGAGTGAGATTTATTCAGTAAACTCGAGAATTATGAGTTTGAGAGCTTTGAGTTTCACGTACCGTAAATATAAAAAATTAAATCAGCTCAAGAAAGTAGACTAGCGAGTTAGATTTTCATTAAAGTTCCAGATTTCACTAATATTTATGATTCCTGATTTTTAGAGAATTTTATTAAACATTCTGAACTCCATGATATTTTCCGAACCATTTTTTTCTTGGAATTTTAAGGCTCTCGTAAATTTATCTGATTTCCTTAAATCTAAAATCGTGAGAAATTGGCTCTCACGTTGCAGTCTGTTTCGGATTGCAGATAGCTACAATCTCTTCATTACTTTGTTATGTGTGCAACGAAACAGCACTAAATATATGCCGCTTTGCTCTCACGTGATCTTTTTTTGCTTGAACAAGCAAATACGAACAGACGAATAGAACCATTTTGCATAGTTTTTATGTCCACACGCGGAAAATATTTGCCGAAAAAATATTTGCCTAAACACAATCGAGAAGATTGTAGCAAATTTATAGAAAACTCATAAAAAGTCAGGACAATTAGAAAATATACTTTAAAATTGGAAGAAATTCGAGAAAACTTGAAAAACCTATAAAATATATGGATGAGTCAGAAAAAATCAGAAAAAGTTGCAATAAGTTCAGGAAAGTAGGGTAAAAATTACGAAAATTCAGCAATAAACAATGTTGGCGAAGTCGTGAAAATGTCAACTTTTTCTCGAATTTTTCCGGCTTACCCCGAGTATTTCTCACCGTCTGACGCGTCACAACTTGCATTTCTATAACTTTCCCTGATTATTCAGATATCTCTGAGATTATCAGAATTGTTCGACTATTTTAATCACTTCTCGACACTTTCTCGACTTTTACTAATATGACCTTTGCCTTTTAGAGCCTTATTGAATTTATAGACATTTCTCGCGACTTTGGTTGATTTTTCTTTATTACTCTCGGCTAAACTCTAACTTTCATTTCCCGATTTTATCCTTACATGTCTCCATTTTATACTGTTATTTCTGATTTTTTCCAATTTAAATCTTCGAAACATAGCGCATAGAAACATTTTAGATAGAGACATTTTTCTCCTTAAATTATTGGTTCAGTTCTACAAGAAAATAGATAACTCCGCAAACGCCCTATATATTTTACCGCCACACTTTACAAACTCGGATTGCTTCGTATATCGACAATGAACATCGCCAGGCGAAAAAATGACCTTTAAAACGTCAATTGCTGCACTTTGATGCCAATATACAGAGTTGATAAGCTGGGAAAATGTTAAGACATGTGACGACGCATCTCCATTTTCTATTAAATCGGATTTCTAAAATTCATAAAATGGTGGGAAAAAATTGGAAACATGTGAAAAGTGGGGAAAAGTAAAAAAAGTCGCTAGGTTCAGAGAAATTTTTTCAAAATTCCATAATTTTATAGAAACCGAAAAAGTTTATCACATTTCAAAAATTTGACCAATTTTCAAAATTTTTAACAAATTTGAAATTTTTGTCAATTTTCTAACTTCATCTGAAAACTTTCGTAAATTTTGAAAAAATTTGTCAAATATCAAAAGTTTTATTAAATTTTTCAAATTTCATCAAATTGGAAAAATTTCATCAAATTTGAAAACTTTATCAGTTCTCAAATATTACATCAAACAATTTTTCAAAATTTCAAAATTTTATATCAGAAACTATGAAAGTTCAACAAATTTGTAAAATTTCATCAAATTTGAACATTTTAGGAATTTTCAAAAATTTCATAGAAAATAGATTTTAAAACGCAAGAAATTATTTATGTTCAAAACTGACAATGAACTTACTTACTTTGGGCTTTTAATGGTTTTGGAAAGTTTTTCGCAAAATTTTCGTTAATTTCACATTTCGTTTAAGTTTAAATTGGATTTGGCTTTTGAAGTTTTTTTTTTATAATAAGAAAATAAAAAATTTGTTGCATAGTTTCCTCACTGTAGCGTTAGGCTTCTTTTCTCATAATCAGATTTCTGATTTGGTAATAAAATTTCTTGGAAATTAATATTTTCCGCAAAACGGCCAGGAAAATTATATAAAAATCGAAAGTTGGGGTCGACTTTTTCCCGAAAATCAAAATCGAGAATCGGCGAAATAAAAATCGTGGGAAATGAGATAATTTTATAAAAATTTGAAAAGTTCGAGAAAAAAAATCAAAAATTTCTAAAAAATCAATAAATTTCATGAAAATCAGAAAATTTCGAAAAAATTTCCAAATTTCAGAGATTTTCCAATTTTCATAAAATTTCCTAATTTAATTTATCCATTTTTTTCTTTTTTTATTTCCTGATTTTTAATAAATTTTTAATTACAAAATTCCTACTGACGTAAATTTTCACCTTACTGTATTTAGCTAATGATATTACTTAATTATTGATATATAAATGCCTAACAAATTCAATCCAATTAAACGATATACCAACAATGGGGTAAGAAAATTCAAGCTAACGAAAATAGCCGCAAGTGTAGGATGTAAATGATAAAATGATTCATTATTGATTACCTTTAATTTAAAATAATAAACATTTTAATTTATTATAATAATTAATAACAATTTATTTCCATCGCTTAAAATTTTATTAATACAATTAACCACTAATTACCGTCTTATCTAATTAATTGTAGAAATTCGAGGGATATCTGTAGACGTAGAGTGATAAAATCAATTCAAACTGTGAAAATATCGTACAAACATTACTGTTTTCTTACTGTTGATGGGGCCTGTGAAATAAATTTTCTTTCTAATTTATTTTATTTTTCTTGAATGGGTTACGAAATATTGGTTGAATTTTTTTTTCTTGAAACGACAATGATGTGAAAAAGTTGTAATTTTTCTAACTAACAATTTTAATAAATTATTTTTAATGATGATAAGTAAAATTAGAGTTTAAATAGGCATTGTTTAAGAGACTTTAGGAGATTTAGATATAAAAGTAAACCATCTTTGAGACTGTTTGCTCTTCACAACTTTTTAAGTTAACGTATAAATATCAGATAATTAATTATTGTTATTTAAAGATTTTAATGAAACGAATAAGGTTATTTCTTGTTGAAGGTGAAAAAAGGCGTTCCTAAAGTTTGATTTGATAAAAGGGGAACAGTACGAGATGATAAAAACCGATAAACTTTCTTAACTTCCCCCTGATATTCGAAAAATTGATATTGTGAAATAACACATTTAAATTTATTGATAAAAACTGACCGATTAATTGATTCAAAGGTCGATCGTTCATTCATTTTTTATTATTCATTTATATTCATACTTACCCATTGAAATTTCAAAGTGTCTATCGGTCTGACAGGAAAGGAAAAAAGATGAGACTTACCTATAACGAAAAGATAAGAAAAATATTAAATAAATTTCTTTTGATCTTGGATATTATTCAAAATCAAACAAAACAAATATTTTTTTTTTATTTTTCAAAACACTGAGAGTATTAAATAATATATGAGAAGTCGTATGAAGAAAAAATAGCTGTGTCAGGGTGTTTTAACGTATAATATGGACGAATGAACGGACACTCTTGCAGAAAAACCTGTTCGAACCAAAATAAAAATCGACTGTAAAAGCAGTTTTTTCTTTATTTGCTGCTGGTATATACGTTACGTATTGAAAATATATCGGATCAAATAGCTGCAAGCCAAACAGAGTTAAAATAATATTGTATTTCTATTGCATAATCGTATCTCGGCATACTTATCTTTGCTAAAAAATGTTTGTATTTATAATATTTTACTTTTGGATGATAAAAAATCCGCTATATTTATAAATAATGTTATACAATATGTCCGTGATATGTTTTTTTTACTGACGGTAATGTTTACTTACCAAATAATGAGCATATTTTGCAAGATATGTAAAGAACATCTTGTTATAGATAAATCATCTTATTCAAGGATTCTGAAGAAATTACTTTGAATTTAATAATGATTTTTAATAGATTTCGCAAAAAATGTTTCCCATTTACTTTCATCTCATTTGAAAATATAATATTGACCATCAATCATTCTCACGATTTTACCATGGTGGATATACCCAAAATCGATCGAGAAAAAAGAGGCCGTTAAAAGTAAAAGTGAGAAAAATGGTTATGTTCAATTAGAAGTATATTTGGGGCGACTCCCTAATACATAATAATAATTAATTCGAATTAGCGTGTTGCGGGGCGGTTCCGTATTTTAATCATATAAATTTATTTTAATAAAATAAACTTCATATGGAATTGCTTCAAATGTTTAACATTTAATTCAGACATTTGATTATTTAATTAAAATTAAACATGCATTTTTTTGGGTGTGGTAAAAGTCTACATTCAAATTGATGCCTTTTAAGTCATAATACAATTTGCAATTGAGGATTTATATTCATGGGGTTTGTTTTACATTTTTGGATGGATGGACGGACGGTGCTTTGATGGTTTTTGATTGAATGGAATTTTAAAATTACTGGAAATCGATTTTACAAAAAAAAAATTATAATTCGAGTTTCATAAATCGAGGACGGAAAAACATTTAATAGAATTTGGAAAATTATTGAGTTATTCAGAAATTTAATGAAAATCGAAAAATTAATTTTATAAAATTTTTATAAAAATCTGGGAATTTTGAAAAAATTCAAAAAATTCATAAAAATTAATCAATTTTATAAACAATATCAAAATTTTGTGAAAGTCCGAAAATTTGACTAAATTTAAGGAATTTCATGAAAATGAGACAATTTTGTGAAAATCCGGAAAAACGGAAAATGTCTCGAACATTGATACAATTTCTTGAAAATCGTAAAATTAATTAAAGTCGGATTTGCGAAAAATATAAAAAAATTAGAAAATTTTTCCAAAATCAGATATTTTTTCAAAATTCCAAAAATTATTTGAAAATCGAAAATTTCATAAAAACCAAAAATTTCTTAAAAATTATAAAATTCATTAAAATCGGATTTGGTGGGATAATAAATAATTGGACAATTTTATCAAAATTGAAATCAAACAATTTCACGAAACTTTAGCAATTCTAATTTCAAATCTATAATGATGATATTTTCCGATATTTTAGCGGATGCTTATAATTTCTCACATAATTAAAAATTTGAAACTTTCAAAATGGATTCAATTGAGGGATGACTAAGGTGATTTATTTATACCATAAATCAATGTGGTCCTCTCCCAAAATAAATTTTTTAAATCTTGTCAAAGTGAACTTCAATAATATTAATATCAAGATTTTTCTAGGGATCTTTCTTATGAAATTAAATTTTTAAAATTCTTTTAATCGATTTCAATTTAGAGATTTGTTTTTCTGTTTTTTTTTTTTGACAAGAAAAATCAACCCCAACTTTCGATTTTTATAAAATTTTCCTGGCCTTCTTGCGAAAAATATTAATTTCAAGGAAATTTAATTACCAAATCAGAAAATCTGATTATGAGAAAAGAAGCCAAATGCTACAGTGAGGAAACTGTGCAACAAATTTTTTTGAAAAAACAACCTGATTTTTACTTTATATTTTCTTATTATAAAAAAAACTGAAAAAACTTCGAAAGCTCATCGAAAGCTTAAAATATTGATTTTCTTTTATAACCTTGAATATAATTTTCATCCAATTCATTAAACTTAAACGAAATGTGAAATTATCGCGAAACACATGCGAAAAACTTTAATTTTCCAATTTTCACGAAATTTACCGATATTTTATAGACTTTTTTCCAATTTTCCAGAAACTTCTCTTAGGCTTGATAAAATGCTTTAGCTTAGCTGCTAAAGAGATGCTTATTATTGTATTTTCAAAATCGGCTATTCAAATAACTGGTATTGGTCGGTGGAATAGCGAGCAAGTAATTGCAGCACAGCTCAAAAATTGTGCTTTTAGCTGTCTCTCCTGCAATGCGGTAATATATTTTCGTGATATTTCATGTACTCTACATAATGCTTCCACTCCAAGTTTCACTGGCTATAACGCAGAAATAGTGTCCACTAATAAAGTGAAATTCATGTTCAAAAAATGTCATGTTGTCAATACGTAAACCCGATTAACCGGTTTTTAACTCTTATAATATCGGTTTTTTGATTTATAAATTAGGATCGGTTTCCCGGTTAACCGTTTTCCCCGAACCGGGTTTGCAATCACTTATACAATATAATTTCACAATTTTCAATCCAGTTTCCTCTGATATTTTCTTTCTATTTAATTTTTATCATATTTTTCATTGATTCATATTTTTTAAAATTGATAACATTTTTGAAAATTGGATGAACTTTCCGGCGTTTGATATAAAATTACCGAATTTTGAAAAAATTATTGATGGAATTTTTGAGAACTGGTAAAAATTTTTAACTTGACATTTTGGAAAACTGATGAAATTTTTCAAAATCGATTAATTGTTCAAATATGAATAAATTCTAGAGGAATTTTTGAAAATTGATTAAATTTTATGAAATTTTTCAAATTTCTTGAAATTATTGCAAATTGATAAAATTTTAAAACTTGTTGAAATTTTGGAAAATTGATGAAATTTTTAAAAATTGAGTAAATTTTTCAAATTTGATGAAATTTCTAAAATTGGATGAAACTTTCCAAATTTGATAAATCTTTGAAAATTGATGGAATTTGTAAAATTTGGAATTTTTAAATTTAAAAGACATTTTTTAGATGTGATGGAATTTTGGAGAAATGAGAAAATTGACGAAACGAAAATTATACCTAAATCAGAATTTGAACAAAATTATCTGATTTAGAGTTAAATTTCCAATTTTCCCGATCTTGCCGATACTCACCTGTTTCCAGTTTTTTCTCCGCCTTTTAAGAATTTAACCAAACTCTTTCGATTCCTACAGATTTTTTTTCCTTATTTTCTTCACACTTTCCTGAATTTTCCGCCCTTTTCTCGAATTTCCTTGCCATCCAAGGTTACCGTTCATAATATTTTGATTCTTTCCGATTTTTCTAGAATTTTCTAATTTTCCGACTTTTACAATATTTAAAGATATTTTTTAGACATTCCCCTCGTATTTCCAGACTTTTACAACATTTCGACATATTCCTGAATTTATATGGCTGGCAAATTATCTATAAATCCTTTATTTCCTTCAAAATTCTACATTTTGAAAACCGGGATAAAAAAGGAGAAAATTGGACAATTAAAATTCGAGCGTAAGTGATTTTGGTGTAATTTTCATTTTGGCTACAAATCGAATTTTATAGAGTTTTTCTAACCAATTCGTGAATAATTTAAATTTCCGGAAAATTCTCTTAAGGAATCGGAAAATCTGAATATTTGTAGAATTAAACCTAAGAGTACAGCGAAGAATTTGTAGACCAAACTTTTCCATAATATTAACCCCCTGATTTTAGGGGGGTCAATATAGAGTACAGTAGGAAAAATTAAAGATTCACTTTCGATTCGACAGAAATTGAAGTAATTCGACTGATTTTAGTTAGAAATGCCCCTCAAAATTAAACAAAAAATTTATTTATTTTGCCTTATAATTCTTAAAGCTTTTACTTAAATTTATCTGACAGTCAAAACTGAAATTTCAAGAAAATTCTTTTAAGCAGTCGAATAGCTTGAATTTACATTCCCAATAATTCAAAACAATCAACCCCCGAATTTTGGTGGGGTTTTCCACCAAACACAATTTTTAAATTGCCACTTCTCGAAAAAACGTCTAATATTTCGTCGATAATTTTAAATTTCATAATTTTATTTAAGATAATTTAAGTGAATGGTTTAATAGAATTAATAACATAAAAACCTTAAGGGGTTACCTAACAAGTTATATTTTTAAAACAACGTTAAAAATCGATTTTTGAGAAATAAAAATCTCAGATTTTGCTTCTGATTTTCATTATTTTCGGACCATTCTGTAGAAATAAGGGATTTTCCAAAAATTTTCTTCGGGAAGTGGAAAATTTAATTACACAGAATTGTTCTCAAATAAATATTGAATAAATTAGTTTCCCAAAATCTAAAACAAAAATCAACGCCCGAATTTTGATGGAATTTTAAAAAAAAAAATTTATAATTTCGTCGATAAATTTAAATTTCAAAATTTTATTTAAAATAATAAAAAGGGAGGGCTTGACAGCCATAATGACATAAAAACCTTAAGGGGTTATCTAACAAGTTATATTTTTAAAATGACATCAAACATCGATTTTTCAGAAATGATAATTTTGTTATAAGTTTCTGGGCCGTTCTTGAGAAAAATGAAATTTTCCAAAAATTTTCTTCGAGGCGTAGATAATCTAACTACACAGAATTGTTCCTAAAAGAATAATGAACAAACCTCTTTAATCAAAATTTAAAATAAATAAACCCCCGAATTTTGGTCGAGGGATGAACTTATTAAATCGAAATAAAAAAAAAAAAGTTTCGAGACATAAAAACAGAAGAATACACTGAAAAAAATTCCAATAAAAACGTTTGATTTAATTTTAAAATTTCATTTTATTTTTAAAGGGTGAAATTACACACATTCTATTTATGTTTACATACAATTTGTTTAATATTAAACAAATGTGTATGATTTCCGGATTTTAAACATATATGTCGACTAAAATTACTCAGCTGCTCCGGAATCGCTAAATTTAATTAAGATTTGAAAATTTGTTGAAAATCGAAAAATTACCAGTAATTTTAAGAATGTCAGCACCGTTTCTCGATTTTACACATCACCATCCATAACCTACCTTGAAATTGTGTATGTTATTTTGTTAAGGGATTCTATAACTAGGGTCCACCAACCTAATTAAATTTGTAATTAAAAATTGGTTGATAAGATGAAATTCTCATAATTTGGGTGTCATGTCACGGGAGTATAGAATGTCTCAGAACATTCCTTTAATCTTAAGATAAAAATTCTATATTCCATAGAGTACAGTTAAATATAGAAATATAATTATTAATTAATAATATATTACATTTAATCATTAAAAAATAGATAAATTAATATCAGGTATTTTCAATTAATTTCTTTTTAAAGTAATATTGTCAAAAACAAGTTCAACCAGTTAAATTCATCTATAAGAAATGCACTTAATGCAGTACTCATAAAGTATGGATAAAAATGCATAATGCAGGTTGCTATATTTAATCCAAATGGAATGAAAATCTAATTTTAAAAATAAAAACAAAAATATATAAATAAATATAGATGGGTGTTGGATACGCCTTCACACAAATTGTAATTAAATAATTAATTAAATTGCCTTATGAATAAAAATACATTGTATGAATGAATGTACAATATTTATCCAATTGACTAAAGGAAATAATATTCAATATTAATTTAATAAATTCATTTGTTGATGTGTATTTTAAATTCCGAATGCCGAAAATTAAATACCGAATATTGAATTTAATTGTTTTAAGATGATTTTAATTGAGTGAAGAATTTTTATTTAATAATTTTTAATTCAAACTCTTATTTATCCACCCACCCACATCCAAACAAATATTAAATAAATACAAATCAAATGTAATTAATCCTATTTATTTAAAACATTTCAAAATTATGTTGTATAATTTATGTTTCAAGTGTGACTATGAATTTAATGTGATTTCTTGACGTGATTTTAATAAATTAATAATATTTTTGGTGTGAAATGTGTCATCTTATGTTAGAAAAAATTATTTGAAAATTAGTAAGGAAGCGTAGCGATGAACCAATCCTCAAAATTCTATCCATCAAATTGTTTGAATCAATTTTGCGTGGATGGGGGCTCAATGCGCTAATTAATCATAGAATTTATTAATTCAAGAATAATTTTTTTTCTATTCAGAATAATTGATTCGATCTCCCTCCGCCTAATATACAAAATTAATTTTTTTATCAAAAATTCTTAAACAAATAATTTCAAATAAAAACGAGAGGAATTCAAGATATCAGTTTCGCTTTCAATTGTATTATTCCAATAGATTTAATTAATTAATCAGTAAACATGATTTTTTTTTGTACCCATCTAAGTAACAAGTACAAATACAGAAATTAAATATCGATTTTAATAAAAATCGTGATGTTAAGTGGGCGCAAATAATGTGTTGTTAGTCTCTGATTAATCAAACAACGGTTTTGTTAGTAAGTAAATTTGATCTCGATAGCATATTGAACATTTAATTAAACTATTTCTCATAGTTCACGACTTTGTAAAAATTATAAACATGTATTTTGTAAGATCGAAAATAAATTGATCATTTAAATGGTCGTTTTAGCAACGCTATTCATGATCAATTTTTTAAAATATCGAATAAGCTCATCCAATTTGTATTTAGCTTTTCCTCGGATCACGATCAATATTTAATGTAAAAAAAACAGATCATTTACTTTCGGATGTAAAATTTACTTCTAAAAGATCGAATATTTATAAAGCTAATTTCTGATCTGAAAAGCTCTTTAATTTAGCAAGGATTCCAATAGAAAAGTTTTATTAAACAGTAAAGAATGTAAAAAACTGATAGATAAATTACTGTATAAATTTAGGCAATTTATCATTGAAATATTAATTTGAAAGCACAAAAAGTTTCTTTCGGGTTCGGATTTTTAAGTACTAAGAATAGAATTTTCTGCTATAAATTTTCATTCGAAATAAATTCAATTTTTCATTCGAACGAATTTTACTAAATAAATTTCACTCAAGAAAATTTCACTCATGAAAATTTCACTCAATAAGAAATTACTTAACAAAATTTCATTTGGTAAGAAATCGACTTTCAAAAACGGAGGAGGAAATTAATTTCACTCAAAGTATTTTATTGAAATGAAATTTCACTCAAAAGAATTTCGCTCCAAATTTATTTGGATTACCTATTTGGTTAGTTGACCTTTTACACCCTCACCTCAATACTCAATAAAAGAAATATTTTGCAAGTTCTTATCGTTATATTATTGAGTCGTACAATGAATGGAGGTATTTCTCTGGAATTTCTACAAACGGAGCTTCAATGGCCTGATAAAAATCTCCTCTGATGTCATACTGCCTTCCTTCCCCAAAACGTTTTCTATTAAATTCAAGAGGATAGAGTCAAAAAATGAAATCATAGCCAATATAATGACCGAACCAATAAATTTGTGACGACTGGACAAAAATGACTCAGGATTTTCTCAAATCGGGAAAATAATGTTGAAAACCATCCGGATCATCCAGATTGAATTTTTTCTCGTCGAAAAAATATGCTCCATGCAAAACTCTAATCTACTATTCTTATGATGTAATCCATCCCATATCTTACAGTAGTCATCAACACGTGTTACCCCCAAGCGGCAGAACCCCCTAGTTATCTTTCGGACTATAGTCAATGCGTCTCAACGTTGCAAACATATAGCCTCCAAAGTATTTGGTGGTCTTCGGTTCACTTCTACGACGATAGCAAAGTCATGGCTTGTTAGGGGTCTCAGCGATTGGAAGAGTTTGTCTATTCCACTAAGGAATAGTAGCTCGATCGCTGTAATCGGGGCAGGGGGATATGCGAACCACGTTTTGATATTCGAATGAGTTATTTTGCAGAGTAGAATTTTTGAAGTGAAACTGCCTTGCGGAGGGTAATTTAATAACCAAAAATTGATGGAACGGAAGTTGGTTGGACGTTTGGCTTGCCAGCGTTTAGAAATTATTCCATACCGAAAATAAATACTGAAGACAGATATATCCAGACGTCAAAACCAGTTAATTTGAGGTAGGAAATGCAGACAAAATTTTTTGCTGTTACAGGGTGATCCAAGAAAGTCTTTCTTTTTCAGGGTGACCCAAAAAATGTTTACCCGATAATTTTTTTCTCTCTTACAGGGTGGCCCAAAATTTTTTTCTTACAGGACTACTCAAAAAATGTTTTTACTCAAAAATTGTATTGTCTCATACAGGGTGACCCAAAAATTTTTTTTTTAAAATTGTTTCCTCATACAGTGTGACCCAAAATTTTATTTTTTACAGGGTAAAACTTGTTTTCTTAAAGCGTGACCAAAATTTTTTTTCTCTTACAGGGTGACCCAAAAACCATTTGGACATTTTTAACTCAAAAATTTATTTTCTCTTACAGGGTGACCCAAAAACCATTTGGACCCAAAAAATTTCTCTCTCTTAGAGGGTGACCCAGAATTTTTTTC